>JAUCNO010000909.1:95337-106253 GCA_032353835.1 Enteromius viviparus | reverse complement strand
ATCAGATCAGATCTCTGTGTGGAGCACTGGCTGTTATCAGACAATAATCTCACTGCATTATTACTATTAATGACAAACATAATGTTTGGAAATATAAACTAATATTTCCTACTGACACGCTACCACAAAACATAGAAATAACCCACTTACAACCAGTATTTGTTGATGAAAATACTACTGACCTAAGACTTTTGCACAGTACTATATATATATATATATGTAAGTAAATGCTAAAATTATTTACAATACATATTTACTACACTGTTTATCTTCACTATTTCGATTAATGTGTTTATATTATGAAAATATATAATAAAATAAGTCCGGTCAAACGATTAATCGTATTCTAAATAAACTTCTTTTTTTTACGTAATGTATTAGTGTATATTTATTATGTATATATAAACACAACCACATGCATGTATATATTTAATAAAAAAAATATATATATTAAATATATTTATATATAATATCAAATATAAGAAAATAAATACATAACATTTAAAAGCTTTCAAAATGTATACTTTGTGTGTTTTAATATATGCATAATAACTAAACACAGTACAAAGACATATTATGTAAAGAAAAGCTTTTATTTTGGATGAGATTAATCGCGATTAATTCTTTGACAGCACTAAATATAATAAACAATTACAATGATTATAAAAATGAAATAAATGGAAGCAAATGACCATTTCCATTAAGGTGGATATTACAGGCTCCATTGTTTAATTTTGGTTCTATTCGTTATGATAACTTGCTTCATGTTATTAAAGTACACAAATTATTCAGAAATATTTGAGAGATTATATTACTGTGGCCATGATGCTCTGTTAACCTTTGACCTGTTCTGTAAACTCCTTTATTGACACCGTTCTGCCGTCAATGACACCAAAGTGCTAACGTATGCTAAACAGATATTGATTATTAACATTAGGGAAAGTCATAATTCGAAAGGGACTGAAGTAATTGTTCACTTGTGCAAGGAACGCAGTATCTCCTTCTGTCTGCTTGACTGTGTTTTTTATTTAACAGAGTCTTTCAGAGCTGTATCTGCTCTCCCAGCACAACTTCTTCTGCTTATTAAGATTTCAAAGATACAAACCGTGCTTCAGTAATTGCTTTCTTGAATCTGCCTTTAATAATTACACGTGGCAAACCAGCAGTGAAAATTAGAAAGGCAGAGACTAATGGAAAACTAGATTTTTTCACTGAATTAGAGAGCGGGACGATCCATATATTGACAATCCATCAAGATGAACGAGATCAGGAAAAGTGTTTCGGACTGTCCGGGAACAGCGAGGCAAACTGGGTGTGATGCAGCGTGGCACAGAGGATGCTGGGAAAACAGAGAGAGAGGGAGAGAGAACGAGCATCGCTGATACTGATGCACAAACACACATCTGAGCTCTTTAGAGGAAATGAAAGCATGTCCAGAGCTAGAGCTCAAAACAGCTGGAGCTGACACTGCCATGCGCTTCATAGACTTTCAAAAGAAGAAATTTGAAGGGAACTGATTACTTCACTGCGGTTATAGAAAACTAATCTGGAATTAAACACGCTTTTGTGTTTTCATGCACTGCTCAATTTGGCTTCTAAAACATCTCTTCCTTCAGACTAGTGTGCATTTATACAAGAAGGGTTTCTTTTATTGCAATGTATCTGTAGGTTTCTCTTACAAGTAGAAAACTTTTATTCCTCTCTGAAGGTGTGTTTATATTTTATTCACACAGTATTTTTAAAATGTGGCTTCATCCAATCTTCAGAAATGTATGCAGATTAGTGCATATTTAAGCATTTCAGGAACTTGTAATGTGCTTTGATTAATTAACTGGGTAAATATGGTAATATCTGTTCCCTTGTCTGTCGTTCACTACGACGTATGTCCCAGTCTGTCGATACGATATACGGTTACAATAGGTAACCTAGACGTTAGTTCAAATAACAGATTAAATGTGTTTTTTCTTTCTACAGGCTATATTAAGGGTTTTTACTTTTACTATAACATTATACTTTTTCATTTAACAAAGGTATTAATCTAATGTATAGTTCCCATTTGACACTAAAGAAAAGCAATAAAAGTTCCTCAAGTGTTTTCAGCTTGTTTATTTTCAGATTAAAGATCTGACAATGGTATGAACATCATTCAATGATAATCATTTCTTCATAATTAATTACAGTTTCAAAGGAATAGTCAACAATTATGATTTTTGCTTTTTTTAACATCAAATATTGATTCGAGTGAAATTGTGTGTACAGTCATTATATACACACATATTTAAGCCATTACAATCTCGTATTCCAGAGAGACATGCGATGAGGTCATCGTTTCTGCTGAAGTTTCTGCTGAACGTCTGACGTTTGTTCAGTACCTGTCGGTAAAATCCAAGCCAAAGCAGCCGCTCACGTTTCCGTACAGATCCACGTCTTTCCCCGCTTGACGCAAAGGTACAAATTGCATGATTATGATGTATCTTGTATTCGCAAAAGTCTCTTTGTTTGGGAGAAAAATCAATAGCAAAGCTCCTGGAGCGCCTCTTCCTGGCCGTTACGTTTCCAGATAGGACGGCTCTAGAATTGCTGATTCTACATTTAGAATGACAGTGATTCATATGGTGCTGCTGTCTGGTTAGCCGGCTAACTTATACCTGAGGGTCTCCAGCTGACATTTCATCTACAACTTTGGGAAAGGTTAAGGGCCGCGGGGCCGCGAGCTGCAGGAAACCTTTAGCATCGGCTTATTTTTAGACTCCGGACGAAAAACTCTGCTTTGTTTGGACTCGTCTGCCTCCAGAGGGCCGATGAGTAATTTAGCAGCTCTGTTTTACACGAGCCGTAAACAGGTAAAGTTGTTAAACTAGAGGAAGAGCCGTTTCTGTTTTAAAAACAAGGCCGCGGGGATAATCGCGTCTGTTTAATTCCACGTTTCACAGATTTTGTGGAGTGTTTATTTATCATCAGTGCGGTATGTGTTTATATGTATTGAGCGGATTAAAGAAAAACTGAACGCTGTTTCAGATGCAGTGAGGCGTTCCCCGCCCCCGCCGCTCGACCTCTGACCTCTGACCCTGGGACGCCCCCGCCGCATGTGTTTTGGTTGTAATTAGGGTGGCCGGTGCACCTGATGTTGACCTCGGTGTCGCTGCGGGACGATTACTGGGTTTATGTGCGCCGCTGTAATTGCTTGTACTGTTGCTCCCAGAAACACTCAGTTACAGCATTTTGTGGAGAACGTGTGAGTGGTGCGTTCTTCTGCTGATGTTAGTAGTGTTATTTTAGCATCAGCGATATTCTATAATAGTTTTTTACAAATTTAAACTGCACAAAATGCTTTTCTTTTTTGTCTTGCTTCCAGCCAAAATATCTAAAAATTCTTAAATCAAGAAGGATTATCTAGACAAAGTCAAAACTATTGTCATGTTTTTAGGAAAAAAAAAAACAAGTCCAAATAAAGTCAGGGAAACAAGCAAAATAATCTCTTTTCCGACAGAAAACAAGATGATATTTCTTTTTTGTTGATTATATATTATAACACATTTTTTGATATTTTGGCTGAAAACACAACAAAAAATGTAAGCAAAGCCTTTTTTTGTGCAGTGAATTGGATTAGATGTTATGTTTTTGTCAAAGTTTCTGTAATTTTTTTCTGTAAGACATTTTTGTTGTTGTTTTTTTTACATGTCGTCTTATTTTCTTTAGTTTTTTTTTACTATTTAAACAAAAAGGAATACAGAGAGAATTCTTGCCTTGGCAAATAGCTAAAATGCTAAGTTTGTTATGTTTTATTTTACTTAAAGTAACATTTATTTTATTTCAAGTAACAAAATTGTTTCCTTGGCAACTAGGTAAAATAAAAATAAAAATCTTAATGCTTTTTTTTAAACTTTATTTAGGCTAAGGATTTTAGTTTTGGGAAACTCTGGAAGCTTGTTTTTGCCCCCAAAAACATTTTTCTTCAAAAGATCCATCACGACTCATTAAAGAGCCACAAAGCTGTGAATATTGTTTGCTCTGCAATGTATTTTTCTCTGTGTGAGAACAGCATGGCTTGTCTGACATAGCAACAGTAACTAAGGAGGGTTTAGCTCAATTGCAAGTTCTAATTTTGCCAATTTATTTCTCTGAACTATTTTCTCAAAAATTACTTTTTTCTTTCTTTTCCATCCTGTGGTGGAAACAAGCTTCTATATAAAGCACCATCTTCATGTGTGTAAAGCCCCGCCTCCTCACCTGTCAATCATTCACTTTGCTACAAGTGTTTTATTCTTCACCAGTTACACACAACTTCAGTCCCATTCTAAACATCATTCATCATTTGATTTTTTGTGTTGTTTTAGGCTTTACGAGCGGGCCGGAGCTCAGTGACAGTGAGTGATGGTCTGGATGTGCTGTAGCCGATGTAATGCTGCTCCGGGGTCAGAGGTCAGAGCTGCAGTATTCTTCACTTCCTTTGGCTTTATCCAGGCAGAATAAAAGTATGTGTGTTTTTGTGAATGCAAACACTGATGATGCTTCACCTGAGGAGGGCTCGTATTTATCTTGTACTCTTCTGGAAGCTTGTCTTACATTTGTCTTCATTCAGCTACAGCTGTTCTTAATGCTTCCTGTCCAGAGTCCGCGAGCACAGGAAAACAAGCTGAAAACATACTTTAGCTGTAATAAATACTTCCTGTGAAGTATTGCACACACTGTATGATGTTTCTCTCGGTTAACTGCTCCATAAGTCTTTATAACTCGGTGAGAGCAGTGTGGAACAGGTGTGTGTTTCTCTAGCGTTTATCAGGTTTGTTTCAAGATGATCATTATTTACAGTATATGATTTTAAAATAAAGCAAACCCAGCTTTTAATGTACAACACTGCAAAAAAAATTATCTTGGTGTTTCTGTCTTGTTTTCTAGAATGAATATCTTCATATTCTTGAATCAAGATGAGTTTACCGAAAAAGTAAATTAAATTAAATGATAAAGATAAACAATTAAAAAAAAAATGTCGCCCCATAAAGCTCTCGCTGGATCCGCTCCTTAGCTATCAACGAGAGGAACGTCTGTACTTCCTCAATAGACCATTAAACAGACATTTTTGGTTGATACAAAAAGGTGCGTTGCTTCAAACAAAACAGTTGCGTCCGATGCTTCGCTGGCTGTGCTGATTTCAATCTAGCGGGTCTGTTGTGTCTCGTGTCACAAGTTCAGTGACGCAGTAATTTCTACGGCCAATCAGTGACCAGCAGAGTTTACACGTCATGTTTTGGTAACGGTACGGCTGGAACCTCGACTGAGGGGGTACTAAAAAAAGGACCAGGTACCAGGTACTGTTCCCAGAGGAAAACCCCCCAAAAGTGAGCGGAGGAGGCCGTAGGAGGGCATCCACCAACTCCACGTTGCTCCACAGACTTTCCAGGAGTTGGAGGTCTGGGTGGAGATCCCTCAGGAGACCATCCTCCACCTCATCAGGAGCATGCCCAGGCGTTGTAGGGAGGTCACACAGACACACTACTGAGACTCCTCCTGATTGAAAGTTGGATCAGCCTGTAGTGTGTTTCTCCACTTCAGCATTGAGTGTGACTAAATCCAGACCTCCGTGGGTTAATACATTTAATTTCCATTGAGAATGTGTGAGTGATTGTGTTGTCAGCACATTCAACTATGTGAAGAACAAAGTATTTAACAAGAATATTTCATTCATTCAGATCTAGGATGTGTTATTTTAGTTTTTGAGCAGTGTATATTTGTGTGTGTGATTTTATATATATTTTATTAATTAATGAATACCACGTTTTACTTTAATCAAAATACAAACACAGCTATTCAGATGTTTTTTGTGTGTGTGTGTGTGTGTGTGTGATTATATTGTTATACTTAAATACAAAAATATAAACACACCTATTAATTTAACCCTTTAATGAAAAACATAAGTGTACATTATGCCACAAAATCATTTGTTCAAACTATCAGTTTCTTTTAGATTTTTCTTTCATTTTGTTCAGATTTCCCCCCCCTCAGATATATATATTTTAAACATGTTGTTGTTTTTTGTCAGTTTTCCAGGTTTTCAGATAATATTCAGGTAATGGATAAGGTTTGGCCGTCCTCACAGGATTGCAGGTGTAGTGTTGTAACTGTGTTGGTGTTTGTTGTACAGTGAATATCATCAGATGGTGTGAGTACGTGTCGTAATGGTCCACGCTAGCGCCAAGCTTTCCTCTAGTTTTTCTTCTTCATTAAGTGCGCTCTGAAGAGTGTTAAATAATATTAATGACCGGGAGAGTCGTTACTTACCTAGCTTTGCGCCGGCTCAAGTGATTTTATCGATCGGCGGCGGGACGTGGCACAGAACGGCAGATTATTCTGCCTCTGATATTATCAGCAGCTTAAATAAGTTGATTAGCACAAGCGCTATCTTTAAATAGATCTGGATGATGATGTTGATTGGGTGGAGCAGGACGCCATCCATCTTTTTGATCTGCTAATAACTGGAATCCATCACTGCTCGCCGCTCTCCTCCTCGTCTCTCCTGAGTCCACAGGTTTTTAGGAGAACCGAGCCAGGAATGTAGGACAGCGAGAAGCGCTCTGTTATCTGTCAGCGCTTCTGTAGGCCTTCGCCGAGGAGCCATCACCAACATAATCATCTACATAAACACATAGTTAACATCTGTGACTCTGATCTTCCGTGTTATGGACAGTTAATAACTGTTGTTCATCAACGAATGTCCTAGTATAGGAACACATCAGTTCTTCATAAATCTGTAAGTAGTTAGAAATAAATAATATTTTGATGAGGATAAAACTGATTGAAATCTGAAACAGAATAAAAGAACAGATGGTTTTGAACAGTTCTTATCAGTACTGTACTGTATGATCATTTCTAGAAATTATTCAACTAAAAGCAATAATAATAAATTATTAATCATCTGGAAGAGATCATCTGAAACAAGGAGAACTGAGTGTCTAATCAACAAAAATAATATTGTTCCTGCATTATCAAAAAACACCAGCTCTTTATGAAATTATAGATTGTATTTTAATTAGAGTTAAACCATGTGGAAATCCATTCATTTGAAAAAATCTGGGAAAGTAGAAAACAGTCAAATAAATAAATAAATAATCTGGAAAAAAATTATATAAAAGAGAAATCAGGATCAGTTAATAAAATTATTGTTTAATTTAATGTCGTTTTTATTATTTTATTATTTTTATTACATTATGATCTTATATGTAAATGATCAGCTGTATTTGTGTTTTATGATATTAAATCATGAATTAGAGCGTATTTGCTAGGAGCCAGTCTGCTGTAGGGTTTATTTGAGAAACTGTTCCTCGTTATAATGCTGCAATAGTTAAAGAGTAACCAGTCTGTTAACCAGTAACCTGTGATTAAACATTCAGTATGATGAGCATAAATAAATAGAATACAAAAAAAAGTGAATCTGTGAGTAATCACTCATAAAAGTCTAAACTAAAAGTCATAATGTAGGACAGATTATGAAAATGATCATTTGAGGAATGGAAGTTCAGACATGTTTACTGCACACCTCAAAGGTCGTGTAAATGTTTTAAACACACCAGCTGTGGTCTGACATGAGGCTATGAGTACTTTCTGTAGTATTTATTTAAAACAACAAACTCTGAATGTGGAGCTCTAACGAGGCCTGCAGGAGATAAATCAGATACGCTTTGGAGCCGAAGTGACAAAACCAGGTCAAATTAGACTATATATTATTATTATATTAGAATAAACGTGATTTTCTATAGCACCTTGAAAAGCTCTTTACAAGAAGACAACAAAAGAGAAATGCGAACGTGCATTCATCAGAACGAAATGCATTTAATTCTCAATTTCTAAAACTAATTATTTGCATGCTTTTCATGTCTTTAAATTCTGTATTATTCAAACTAAAACACTAAAAACTAAAACTCTGACATTATAATGGATATAAATTTTGAGACTTGCCCAAAATTAATTTTAACAGTGTTACTAAGTTATTAGTGTTTGTAACTTTAGGTAAGACTTAAATGACAGAAAATGTAATCTAAATGCAAAAATATGAGAAATGTGCACATACAATTAAATATCCAGAATATGTATTTAATATTGTTCATTGTTTAATATTGTTTTTTAGTAATTAGCAAAAATCTAATTATGCTACTAAATTAAACAAGATATCTATTGAAGTGTAATAATAACTATTGTTTTTAAGACAAAACTGTTGTAGGATTGTAAACAATGTATTAAAATGATATCGTAATGATCATTGTTTTGTCAAATTTAAGCCCTGTTGATTTTGCCGTTGTAGCCTTGGCTTCTGATATGACTTTACATCCTGAACAAATAGTTAATAAACAAATAAATATTGACTGATGCTGATCCATATGTCATAAGTAGCACAGGTTTATTTATAACAATACATTAAATTGCAATACATCGCAAATATAAAAACATAATTTTTGATGAGTAATATGCATGGATAGGAACTGAATTTACACAACTTTAAAGCCAGATTTGTCAATATTATGATTTTTTGCACCCTCAGGTTCCCGATATTCCAGACAGTTATTGTTCAGATAATGTATAAATCTCTGATTTTGTGGTGCAGGGTCTCATATAAATGGTGCATAAAATCACTAATATCATTTCATAATCTGCATGCCTGATTCTTACTGAATCAGTTTGTTCATTCGTTGGTTCGCCGGTGGAAGTGCAGTTTAACTGTTCAAACAGAGCAGCTTTATTCTCTGCGCTCCGAGCGTTATTGATATTGTTGGTTGTTTTTTTCCAGGCTGGCTTAGCCAACTGTGAACAGAACGCTCTGCCTTAATTTGATTAAACACTTTGTTAGGAACAGCAATTAATGCGCTTTCTCTGGCCATTTTTAATGGCTCGCAGCAATTAATACATTGGATCTTGGTAATTATTCTGCTGTTTTTGGTCATAGGTGATGGTTCCAGCGGAGATGTAGTTTCGGGGGGGCGAGAGAGCGCTGTCACGGCCTGAAAGCTCAGCACACTTGAAGCTAGAATCCATTTATTCCCCAGGCCAGGCCTAATTACCCCTCTCTGCCACAGGTACGGAGCGCCTTCATCCCGGCCCGAGCACGCCTGCACCCAACCAATAGGAAAAGATTAATTGTTTGCTTTCTTTTGTATCTCTGGGGACACGGGTCACTTAATAAAGAAAAATAATTCTCCCTTGCACCCGATTGGGCTTATTTCCCCAAAATGTGTGTGGACACGAGCGCGGGAGGCTTTTGTTCTCGTTAGCCATTACATTCGGAGAGGCAGAAATACGGGAATGAAGGGAAATTGATGAGCGTCCGAGCAGCGCTGGGCACGAGTTGTATCATCATTTGTACGGCCGTTTGCCTTTAATTCCTCATTATGGAAGCAGAATTAGGCCGGTCGGTGGCTCGCTCGCTCACCGTGCTCTATAATAACACAAAAATAGAGGTGCAATTAGAGATGTGTGTTAATTGAGCGCCGCAGCGTTTGCTGAGTGAACACATCACGGAACAGAAAGGCATTAATGGCAAGCGCTCGACGCTGAGGTCAATAAATGCATGCGGAAATGCAAATGGCACTGTAAGGTGTCAGATAAGTGACCTTTTGTGGAAAAAGACTCGGTCGGTGTGACTCACCGACACCCCATTCATCACTCCAGCAGCGTCTGAAGAGTTAAAGCTGTACATCAAGCTCCAGTCTGATGGTTTCTTTCTGTCAAGTTATTATACTTCTTAATTTTGTCTAGTTTGTTATTTAGTTACATCTAGTTAATTACGTGGTGGCTGAGGATTTACCGCCCAAAAGATAGTTTAATGTGTTAAAAGAGAAAAGCATTGTACAGACATTACAAGAAGTCGTTTTAGAAAGAAATATTTAAATTCGACATTACATAATAATGCTGATTGAAATATTAAAAGGTTCTGAAAAGAATATAGGAATGTCAGTAGGGGGCGGCAAATCACTGTCTTAATGAGTGAGTCATTGAATCTTTCATTCAACCAGTTCAAACTACAGATTTAGTCAAACACAAAAGCAAGTGACTGCGTTTATGAATGAATCACTGAATCATTGACTCACTTGATATGTTTAGAAATGAGTCACTGTGCAACTGACTAACCTGATTCGTTCAAACAAATGAACGAGTCCCTAAATCACTGACTCACTGAATTCGTTCAAAGCGGTGGATTAATTTAGTAACGAGTAGTAACAATTCAGTTTCTCAACAGTTCTAGCACGGCTCTGATTAGAAACCATTTCTGATTGGAAATATTTTTATTTTAACCAAATTAAGCGAAAACGCTGAATCAAGAACACAATATTAATGTCTTGTTCACATTTGCAGTGGGGCAGATATTGGACAGAGACAGCACTCTTGCAGATTGTAACAGTCGTTTTGCATTGTGTTCATCAGACACTGCATCAGTGCCTCATTTCAACAAGTTTTCTTATTATTAGCTTATCAAATAATGGCCGGTGTTATTAATGCATTTGTGTCTTTTTCACACATGCTGACTCTGAAAGCGACTTCTGGTTTTCTGTGCCGGATCAAAGAAGACGGATGCTGGGCGATTGGGCCGCTGACATAATGCACTGTGGCACGCAGTTCGCTTTTATTAGCACAAGCCTGTTATTTCCCAGCGACTCTTAAGTGTGTGGACGGGCAGTGATAAATGCTGTCGCACACGCTTGATGCGATTCATTTGTCAGCGGGCTGAAAAAGGTTAATCAGTATTCTCCAGCCGGGTTACGGCCCTCCGTCTCCCTCCCAGCAGTAATTGTGCTCCTGTTACGGACAAACCCGGGCAGCTGGGGACCTGAGTTACACGCAATTATATTTCTGTCCATCTACGGGGGGAAAAATCCTAATCATAACGCTCGCGTGATGTCGACTCGCTTTCATAATTTATACTGTGAGTA
>JAUCNO010000909.1:68165-95327 GCA_032353835.1 Enteromius viviparus | reverse complement strand
CCCCCCCCCCCCCCCCCCCCCCCCCCCCCCCCGCCCCCCCCCCCCCCCCCCCCCCACCCGAAGCAGAACGTTCACATGACGTCGACTCGCTTTCATAATTTATACTGTGAGTATTTCACGTGCAGACCTGCATGAAACGCTGGGGAAAATCAATGTAAATTCATATTTCATAAGGCCATAATTGCGTTTGAGAGTGTGCGGTGGTCGTTTGTTTCAGCTGACAGTACCATATATTTGAGCTCCGGCTCTTATTTCATCTCGCAGGCCTTCGATCTCCCAGCGCTCGTCTTTTTACCGAAAACAAGGGGTTTGTTGTCAAACAAAATGGGCCTTTTTTTTTAACACTTGACAACGTTCTATCATCTGTGAAGTTATCGATTTGCCAGTGTTTTAACCATCAAACTGGATCTGTTTGAGCGACTCTAGTTTTTAAACAATTTCTTTGACAGGCGAGGCGTCACAGCAATTGCCCCGCTTTTAAAGACAGTATTTCAATTTGCCGAGAGCCCTTCAAGTGAAGCGTGGGGCCCCTTTGAAGGAGTATCCGAGCGCCGAGGGGCCGACAGAGTTGTCACGCTACGAGCAAGCTAAAAAATGGAGCGCCTTTGCTTTATAGATTGCTGTTAGGTCAACAAAACTTTGGCAGCATTGATTAACTTGACAGTGAATGCAGCAGTACATTTATCACTAATAGCCGGAGCGCAGAAAATCTAATAAGAGCCCAACAATCCAGCATCCGTCCGAAAAAACAGGAGCCAGACGTGCCCCGCTGTCATTAATTGAAGCTAAAAAGTGGATTCTGTCTTATCTGGCTCTCGCAGCGGTTAAAGAGTTCAGAAAGCCGGCTCGGGGATTGTGTTGTTGGGACTCTGATTTGCATGAGCGGCTATAAAACACTCTGACCGCACGTCACAGTTTCGCAGAGAGCCTCATCGATTAGTTGTCACCTGGGCATCAGCTTCACTCCTAGGATTCAATTTTTTTTCCCCACCCGTTTTGCATACGCTATCGACCGCGAGTGGGTAAATGAGCAGAACGCGCCGAGACCAGAGGATGAATTGTTTACTCGCATAAAAATAACCTTTCAATAGCGGAAGATGCATGGTGCGGGCCTGGGCTGGCGTTCTGCTGCCCCAAGCAGATGGCATTCAGCTGCTATTGATCCGGCTCAGAACCGGCCCGTCCGTCCCAAAGCCTTCCTCCAAATTAAGAGACACGCCGCCGACCGCGACACTTCATAAACGTCAGCCGTGTTTTCAGTAGCGGCTCGTCGCCTGACAAAAGATCATCTTCGCTGCTAATTTAACCCCGTAAGACCGGACTTTTTGCAATGCATCAGGCTTTTATGGGTCATATAGTGAGAACATAAAGGACTCAACCGGAGCAAATCTGAATTGATGATTGCAATCACGAGATCTTTGTAAGAGTACAGCAGATACTGGTCACCCCTCAGAAGATGTGAGATGTTTTTGAGGCTTGTGAAAAGATCCTGAAGATCATTGATGGAGAATCAGGTGAAGCTGAGCTGCTTCAGTCCAGTAAGAGTTCATCTGGAGTTATTCTGACGCTCACTTCATCAAAATCAGTCCAGATCTGAGAACGATTACCCTAAAAGAGCTCTTACTGGAGACAGAAGACATGAAGAGAATGAGTTTCAACACCAAGCATGATAACTATAGAGATGACGATAACAATATTTGCGTCCACACCAGCAAGCGTTATCGTCTGTTTATTATGAGCTTGTCGCCGTGATAGAAGGATTGATTCTGATTGGTTGTCAATATTTCTATCATTCATCAGCTGGAAAAAATCCTTCTGAAAATGATTAGTTTCTCTGTCTTTATGGTTATAGTCGTGGTGTGGAGGCTCTATTGTGTAACTTTGAGAACGATTTTTAAAACTATATCATTATAGCTATAGCGTTTAATCGTGAATTCTCATCTGTAATAAAACCATCTGCTAAATAACTAAATGTGAATATAAGAAAGTATTTGAGGTACAGTATATCTGCATATTGATTTGTTGTTATTTCAGAGTGACCGTCAGTGTTTTTAAATGTAGTTAGATTTCAGATGTTTAATCCAAAGTACAGTAAAAGTATAGTTAAGTAGGCTAATTATAATTTAAATCAGCACAAGGATGAATTAAGTATTTTTTGTTAATATTCCCCAGGATAATAGCAAATATTCCTGTTTGATACAAAATTGTACTTAATTAAATGCATTTGTGTCCCACAGAGGAAAGTCATAGAGGTATTTTTGAGTTGTTTTCTAGTATAAATATCTAAACATTCTGGAATCAAGATGAATTTGAAATAATAATTAATAATAATTAAGATAAAAAAGCAAGACAGAAACACGGCGTAAGTGAATTAGAGCGGCTGTGTTTGACACGAGCGGTGATGAGTGGCATTGTCATGCGTCGGAGTGACTGAATGGAAATCATCAGGCGATAATGAAGCGCTGATGCGCGGTCAGGTTAACCGTACCCAAGCACTCGTTGTTTCAGGGGTGTCTGCTTCTGATCGTCACCGGCTCCCCGGGCCCCGGCCCTCAGCGCTAATTAGTTTCAGAGGGAGCCGAGAACGAGCCCTTCCCACACATCCGAGAGAGGAGAGCTCACATTAGCCAGACAAATACAGAGCGGCCGGCTGTAAAACTGCCTTATCCAGGGCTTCTAGAGAGATCAGATCCTCAGACACCGCAATCTGTTTTCATTTCCAGAACAACACCTCTGCTTTCTGCTGCTTAGCCCTGATGAAAGAGTACAAACACCACACTGCAAACATGCGTTTCTTGTTTCCAGAAGAAATATCTAAAAATGCTTCAATCAAGAAGGATTTTCAAGACGAGTAAAAAATGATTGTCGTTTTCAGAAAAACTAGTCAAAATGAAGTGACTTCTTGCTTAAAACAAGCTAAATAATCTTATTTCCAACAGAAAACAAGATTATTTTGCTTGTTTCAAGTAAAAACACTAAATTTTGACTACAAGACGATGATTGTTTATTGTCTAGAAAATCCTTCTTGATTTAAGAAATATTTTATATTTTGGCAAGAAACAAGACACACAATCTGAGACTTTAAAAGCATTTTTTGCAGTGCGTGCCATAGAAGAAGCTTTTTTTTGTCTAAATGATTCCATAAAGAATCTTTAACACCTGAAGAACCTTTTGTGGAACAGAAAAAATGTTTCTTTAAAGAACCTTTGCCTGAATGGTCCTTTGTGGAACCAAAAATGGTTCTTCTATGGCATCGCTGTGAAGAAGCTTTTCTCCACTGTCCACTCGGGTCGAACATAACTTTTAACAAACAGCCTCTGCAAAAAATGTTTTTCTTACATAGTGTTTGCCTCATTTTCTAAATAAAAAAAAAGAAATATTTGCCAATTGGATCAGAAAAATAATCTTAATTCAGAGGCTAGACAAGATTATTTGACTCGCCCCGTTGGCGATGAGGGCGAGAAAAAACAAACAATTTTTATTTTGGGGGGAAAAACAAGGCATAATATCTTGAGTTATTTTACTCGTACAGTAAATGCATCTTGATTCGACAATATTTAGGTATTTATACCAGAAAACAAGACAAAAACACAAAGAAAATAATATTTGCAGTAATTAGACATGATGTAAAGTATTGACAGAATAAAAAGATTAATGAAACTATAATCCATGAATTGTTTAAGATATCATGTACATTTAGGAAGGGGTTACATTTTGGCAGACTGCATGTCCTTTTTATTATAATTTATATTAAAAGGATGTGGTACGTGTGAAAAGACTTTATTCCCCTCCTCTTTCTACAGTAAATTATTTTCAAAATCATTTAATAATACATAGTGTTTAAAAACACAAAAAGCAATTGGAGTACACCTGTCTTATCAGAATCTGTGCTTCTGGAATATACAGACGAGGGCTCATCATGAAGTGTGTAGGAACAGCTGAGTGAAGTTTAGTGGGATGGATATCTCTTCTGTTTCTCAGGGGTTATTCCCCAGCGGTCTGAAGACCACCGCTGTGGTTTTACAGCATGATTAGTGGTGCTGGGAATATTCAAACAGCTGCGTCTTCAGGAGATCCTCGGCCCTGCCTCAAATCGGCTGATTTATTAAGCAACACTTTCTTTTCTGGCTTCTGAGGCCGTGATGAATGTGGTGCTATGCATAAATTTACCACAACGGCTCCAGCGTGAACACTTTATCTTAATGATTAAACATTGCCCTGATCAGCGGCCTAACTGCTTTCATCTATCCTGCGCGACTAAACTCTGTCAGCGCCGTTTTAGAGTATTTAAGGGCTTTTTGTCAGCTGGAAGCCTCAGTCAAGCACACGGTGTCCGTTTCTGAAAGGATGCAAATCTGAAAAATACCACAAACCTGTAAACAGTGATAGACTCATGAACAATACATATACTACAAACAAATACATTAATTTCATGCTAAGTTAACATTTTCATATTGATGAACTTAAAATGTCCTGCAATTCTACTTAAATTGAAACAACTAATTTTGCACTTAATGCAATGTACAATTAAGGATATACTTAGCATATTATTCTGCTATGTATTGTTATTCTCGTATGTATTGTAAGAATGCTTTAGGTATAAATAAATATAAATATTTATTAAAGTTTGATATTATTAAAATGTACAATTCTCATCAAAAGTGATATTAAAACACATTTATGACTTATTAAGAAAAGTGCATTGTTCTCAAGTAGTATGCCGAGTAAAGCTGAATTATTATTTCTGTTTCAGTAGGTCTGTCAGTAAATATGATAATAGATTTCAAATGAATGTGTTCCCTTTCTTTTAATTAATTAATTCGTCTTTTTCGAGTGGTCTTTATAGTCAGTCAGTCATTGAATCCTTAACTCGATCAGTTCATTTAAAATCATGTCGTTGGTTAGAGATGCAAACGTTCAGCTGTGACTATTATAGAAACGCTTTCAACTGACAGTGTTCTGTTTAAAATGTATGCGGCTTAATATTGAGATTTTCTGCTTTACATAAAAAATAGAGATTTTTAAGAATGAGTAACTGATGAGTTTACCAGGAGCTGTTTGGTTACCAACATTCTTCAAAATATCTCCTTTTGGGTTTTTTTTATATACATATCTAAGTATTCTGGAATCAAGATGAGTTTACTGTACAAGTAAAATGACTTCATGATTTTATGTCTTGTTTTCTGTTAAAAAGTAATAGTAAAAAAAAAAATCATAAATAAATAATGATGTTTTTGTTATTAATTATTGTTACACTAAATTAGATTTTAATAGGTGACTTCAGTAAATCATGGTAAAGATACATATACATACAATACCATGTTTGACTAATTTGAAGTGAAACCACACATTCCAAATTTAGTTTGGAGTAAATGATGTGAGGATTGTATTTGTTGGATGAACTATCTCTTTAAATCCTTGAGCCATTTCTTGATTAATTATATCCCATTGGATAAAGTGAGGAGGACGAGAATATGGGCGTATTCAAGCCTTTCTTTGTCTTCTTTCGTGGCCGTTCACGCCGCCTGCAAAAAAGTGCAGGGCGTTTGATCCGAAGCGGCTCGAGTTCATATATAAATAGTTCCTTTGGGCCCCGGGGCCCCGAGCTCCACGCGGTCGAGGCTGTTTTGGCAGCGAACACAGTCGTAGTCTGCGCTGGGAGAAGCGCGCTCTCCGCTTACCGCAGTAATTGGCTGATGAAGAGTCTCGGGCCCTAAAAAGAATGTCAGGGTTCGATTTCCCGGGATCCTGAGTGAGGATATGTCACCATTTACGCTGCTTTCGGGTGACACCGGCTCTTGGCAGAAACTCTGGGGAAATCATTACTCTGTTTATACCTCTCCCCTGTCGCACCGCGCTTCCCTTTGATATTTTCACAATGTTTTTCCACTGAGTGATGGTACCTCACCGGGGTCGGGGAGAACAAGTCCCTTTTGTAAATTTGTGACCATATTTTAACGGGCAAAAGAGAAAAAGGCAGACAATTGGTGACGCGTAGCGGGAAGCCGCTGAGAGGCTTGAAGGGACGATCAATGCTGTCCAGCAGGTGTCTTCTCAGAGTAAAGAGATGCTTCTATTGATTTCTCGGGCCGAAGCCACATTTTTAGACCGGATTGCTTCGGAAGAGCTGAATTCAGGCTTTCTATTTCACAGCAGCTTTGATTTCTGCAGTGTTCTGTAAAGCAGGTTTAAACACAGGCATATGCTTACTCTGCTTATTACGGCTGCATTTATTAGCTCAAATATACAGTACAAATATGAAATATTATTATAATTTAAATCATCTGTTTTCTGTGTCAATATGTGTGGATCATTCCTCCCGTCTTCAGGGTCACATGATCTTCAGAAATCATAATAATATACTGATTTACTGATCAACAACTACAATTTGAGATATGAATAGTTTAAAAATAAAAATGAACACTTATTTATCATGGATGCGTTAAATTACTCAAAAGGGACAGAAAAGAGTGTAGTGCTGTCAAACGATTACTCGTGATTAATCACATACAAAATAAAAGTCTTTGATTACATAATATGAATTTGTGTGCTGTGTATATTTATGTAAAGTATGATGTTTATATATTATATGTTTATATATAATGTTAAATAGATGAATATGTATTTATGCATGTAAATATTTTCAAAATACATACTGTACGTGTGTGTATATATAAATACATAATAAATATACACAGTATAGACGCATGTTAACAAAAACTTTTACTTTGGATGGAATTAATTGTTTGAAAGCACTAGTAAAGACGTTTATAATGTTACAAAATGTTTCTATTACAGATAAACTAGATAAACAGAATAAACAGAAACACTGATAATACCCAGAAGCAGTAACATTGATCAGTACATCAGTATATGATGATGATTTCTGAAGACTGGAGGAACGATGCTGAACATCACAGAAACACAGCTGATTTAAATCATAATGATATTTCACAGTTTGACTGCATTTCTAATCAAATAAAAGCAGCTTTGGTGACTTTTTGCGGGTCGTGTACAGTATGTAAAACCTCCAGAATTAAACGGTAATCAAAATATCTAAATGTGAGTCTGTCACTAACTGTGAAGCAGAATAACTGCACAGACGTCTGATCCGATCTGTCAGACACGTCAGCGAGATGATTCGGCTCTAATTGTAAAGACCTGCAGGACCGGGAGCTCTGGGTAATAATTGTCAGAGTAACACAGGGTTAGACGTGTCATTACAGGGACGTCAATACGGCAGAAACTGAGAGGAGATCTGTAAATGATTCTCTTGTCAGCAGAGACACTTTAGAGCTCAGACGCTCCTGAAGTAATCAATATGCAATGCTGACGATATGATATAAAAGCAGACACGTATGCGTCTGATATTGATGATCATCTGATAAACACAGTGTGTTGTTCTCAGGCAGCGCCGCTGATCTAATAGAAAGAGAGCGGTGTGAAACAGAAGTGTAAGGAGTTTCTGAGCTCTGCCTCTATCAGGGGCAGTTTAAGATGGTTTCTGCCAGGCTGATTTGTCTGCTCTTGACCTTTCCAGCAAACTGTCCCATCATGCAGCAGGAGCGCTCCTGAGGGACTCCGGCTCTGCTGATAATGAAGCCTGTCATCTCCGCTCACCTCCACGCCGGACACACTTCCAGCTCCGAGCCGCTCCTCCATCGATTCGCTGCTATTTTCCAAAGCGTCCGGCTGAAATACCCTCCCAGAGCTGCTCAGAGCTGCACTTGTTGGCTGAAGATGTTGTAACAGGTCACAGCGGAGATGTCAGCCAGATCTGTGAGTTTGTGCTTTATTTAAGCGCACGCTGTCCGAGTAAAACATGGCTTTATAGCTAAAGAGTTCACGTCTGATTGCTCCTTCAGATGCAGTTCAAGAAACAAACTGAATGGAGCTCTTAGATCAGAGCATTAAATCTTACACGCTTCCTCTGTATGTTTTTATATTTGTTTCCCAGTACATGAAATTTACACCGTCATTTAGCAGACGCCTTTAGAAGAGATCAAAATAAAGTAATATGCAAGTCTATGATGTTTATATATACAGAAAAAAAGGAGATAGAATAGAAAAAGAAGAACTTAAGAAAGAAGAATTTTAAGAAAATATAAGGGTCATGTCAACAAACAGATCAAATAGAATTAGAATAGAGAGGAGTTAGAGCGTCAAACAACAACAATGCTTTGAGATGTGTTTAAAACTATTAATTTTTTTTTTACATTTTTATTTTTTTTAATATTTTTTAAATTTTCAAATTAATAAAATTTTTAAATTTTAAATATTTGTTGCTTGAAATAAAATAAAGTATATAAAGCACTCGAGTATAACTTGATATACTAAAATACCTAAAACTTAAAAAAAAAAAAAAAATATATATATATATATATATACACATATACTTAAAGAACCAACTAAAAAAATAACTAATACTAAAAAAACAATACAATTACTAAAACCTACAATATTATATCAATGATGTTAAAATAACAGATTTATAATAGAACTCGTTGTGTAGACATTGACATTTATTGTGTTCTCTTTAATGTATTACATTTTCTGTAATGCTGATTAATTCAGTAACAGTCAGGTTACATTAGTTATCTCCATTAGTTAACAATGAGCAGTATTCTCCAGGATTTACTAACACATCATTAACAGTGCTGAACTAACGATGAACAGTGTTTTTTTATATGATCAAACACACCTACTGTTGATGCTCGGATGTTTTTCACGGAAATAAAGGAAGGAAAAGATTCAGAAGAAAAGTATTTTATTTTCAGACCGCAGCATTATTGATCAAGTCCATATGAAATCCAAGCCGACTGTATTTACGCTCTTGATTCATGCTTCCACTCTTACTAAGAATAACAGAATATCTGAAATACATCATCATACAGAGATAAAAGAAGCTGTGAACCTTTAAGGATCACAAACAGATGTGTTTTATAGCAAACTATAACTGATATAAATGATACGGTTGATTAGGAAACTTTCTATATATACAGTCAAACCACTATTTAGACACCTTCAGCGTTTCTCACATTATATCCCTGCTTATTCACTATCGTTTATAAAATATTAATAAAAGCGTTAACTCATCCTGATCATGTCAGATAACTTGGATAGAAGGGAATGTAATGAGTTGTGCTGAATAGCTGTCAGCTGATAAAAAACTATTTAGCTCAAACGATTACCAAAAAATGCTTCATTCGGTTCAATCTGTGGTGGATTAGAAGTGTTTTCTACTGCAGTCCTCTGTATGAAGACGTTTTAAGAGTATAATACTCATGCACATAAATGAACACCTGCTGCAGTAGTTCTAGAGTAACACATGAGATCAGGGTTTGACTGCACAGTTCATTACTGGAGTTAAAACCGTGTGCTGTGGAACTGCTAGGATCTTACAAGGGATTGAATTCGTTTCTAAATATGACTGCAAACATAACGAATGAACCACATTTACTTTGTTTCTTTTAAAACAAGATACAGATGGTTCTAATAGCTTATTAGTGTTTCTACATCACGATTCACATAGTGTAGAGTTCAAACTAACTTCAAGTGTGTGTGTGTGTCTTATGGCACTCAGAGGATGGTCATAAAGGTGTGTGTGTGTGTGTGCGCGTGTGTGTGTGTGATAAAGTGCTGTGTTGTAGCGTGAGCCATGAATACACAGACTAATCCTGAGGTTTTCACAAAATGAGTCCTCTTCTAATGCTCCCAATACTCCAGAGTACTCCACACTCATCTAATCATCTTTATTAGTGTGTTTTCTGAGAAGAGCACCTGATTCTGTAGTTCAGGATGCCAGCTTCATGAATATTCATATCCAGTTCTCCATGATAAGAGTCTAAATCAGTGGAATATGATGTTCTTGTTTTCTCTGAATCATTTTGTTCAGTTCTAATGAGTCATGTTTTAATGGAGAATAAATAAATTGAACTCATCTGGCCGTATGATTATTGTGTAGAAAAGATGATGCTCGGGTCACAGCAGCAGAGATATGAATTAACATGAATCTTACGGGTTCACCATCCCTCCACCTCCACCACGAAGGGCTCTTTGACCTTGATCTTGCCGCTGTTAACGATCACACACTCGGTGTAGGGCAGGTTCCTCTCGTTAGTGTCCTGGAGCTCGACGGTGTGAACCACAGACTGAAACACAGCCACCAAACACAGTCAGATGCACTTCTACTCTACACAAACACAGCTTCACAAAATGATGCAGACGATTCAGTTCTGCTGGAAAAAGATTGAACTGCTATGTTAAATAATGTCACTTTTGTTTTATAGCAGCTGTACTGTTGAAATTGTATGTTGCAACATTAACATTTGTGACCCTGGAGCACAAGATCAGTCAGAAGTGTCCATTTGATTTCAAAATCTCCTTTAAAGTAATTAACAATGCATTTCACTAGTTTTTGATATATTAACTAGGAAATTGACTAAATATCTTCAGGGAACATGATCTTAGTATCATGATGATTTTTGACACAAGAGAGAAATGTATAATTTGGACTCTATTTCCACAGCTGCTGTGCTCCAGAGACACACTCTCTCTTCTACAGGACTCATACCATCCCCTCCAGCACTTTTCCAAACACCACGTGTTTTCCGTCCAGCCACGGCGCTCTGGCTAGCGTAATGAAGAACTGAGATCCATTGGTGTCCGGTCCGGCGTTGGCCATGCTGACCCATCCTGCGCCCAGATGCTTCAGCCTGAAGTTCTCGTCGGCAAACGTGCTTCCGTAGATGCTTTTACCTGAAAGACACCAGAGCCACAGGAACTACTCACACACCTCCTGAATATCTGCTCAGGTTTGATGGTTTTGAGTGTGTGGTTCCAAACCTTCATTTGGGTTTCCATGCACTCAAATAATCTGTTTACAATCAGACTCGAGGCTCAGTCGGACCGGAGAGCCTTCATATAAATGCCTTTGATGATTGAATTATTTTAATGATTGAAATGTTGCATCGGTAACTAGCTAAAATAATAAGTAGTTCTTTTATATTTTAATTTAATTAATCTTGAATTTCTTCAGCTGGTTCTGACCTCCGGTTCCGTCTCCGGCCGAGAAATCTCCTCCCTGGATCATGAAGTCCTTGATGACTCGATGGAACTTGCTGCCTTTGTATCCGTAACCCTTCTGAAGAGAGGATGTGTGTCAGGACTCATCACGTGTTTAGATGTGTGTCACGAGGATGATGTGAGCTTTACCTCTCCGGTGGCGAGAGCCAGAAAGTTCTGTGCGGTCAGCGGAGTGACCTCTCCAAACAGACCAATCACGATCCTGCCCACCTCGTGTCCTCCGACGGTGATGTCAAAAAACACCTGCAGCACAAACACACACAGATCACACACACTGTTGTCCTGTTTTCTAATAGAAATATAGAAGCGTACTTGAATCAAGCTGCTTTTACTGTACAAGTATAATGACTAAAGATAATAAGTAATAATCATAATTGTGCTTATTTTTAGCCTGAAACAAGCAAAAACATCTACAGGTGAGGTATCATCTTAGTTTAAAGGCTAAGCAAGATTATTTTTCTTGGCCTGCTGGCAGATATTTATACTAGACAAGACAAAAATATGAAGTAAGAAAATCTTTTACTTATTGTTTTTAAAGAAGTCTCTTCTGCATTTATTTGATCAAAAATGCTTGTTGAAATTGTGAAATATTATGATTTAAAGCATCTGTTCTGTGTGAATCTGTGTGAAAGTGTGTTTCTGTGATGTTCAGCATCATTCCTCCAGTCTTCAGAGTCACACGATCTTCAGAAATCATCATCATATCCTGATTTACTGATCAACACACACTTCTGATTATTATCCTACATGAATTAAAAGTATAAAAGAACATAATTAAAAATTCTAACACTGTTAATTACTGTTTAAAAGTTTAGGGTTAGTAAATATTTGTGAAAGAGATTAATATTTTTATTCCGGATTGAGGTTTAGATTGATTTAAAAAAGTGATAAACTTGCATTGTTTGGTAATATTTCTATTTAAAATAAAAACTGTTATTTATATCAATTAAATCATCCCGAAAAACGTAGCAAAGGTTACAAAAAACGGTTTCCAACACTCATAATAAATCAGTATATGATTATGATTTCTGAAGATCTCTGAAGACTAGAGTAATGATGCTGAACATCACAGAAACACAGAAAACAGATGATTTCAATATTAATAATATTTCGCTATTTTACTGCATAGAAAACTATTCTTTTAGTTGTTTCTAACATTAAAAGTGTTTCTATATTTTTGATCAAATAAACGCAGCCGAGCAGAAAAGCCAGTGTTTCAGACCCGCAAATAAATAAATAAAACCGCGAATGAGCCTTTTTATTATTCAGACGTGAATTATACTGTCAGCATATTCATAACCAGCTGTTCTGTCCTGATGCTGCACTGCTGTGTTTCTGTGAAGCTTCATATGTGACGCAGTCCAGGAACGCAGCGCGTCGCGTCGAGATGTAATGAACAGAACAGATGCATCGCCAGACACGCATGCGCAACCAGTCATCGCTGTAAAGACAAAAGCAGTACCGATGCGCCGCGGCTCGAGTTCGTGTCGGTGCGGGAGGATGAGTGTGTCGCGGGCGCGCGTCTCACCTTGTCTGTCACTCGCGGTCCCGTCCGCGTTTTAAAATCAATGGCGCTTCCTAATAACGGCAAATAGAGGAGCGCCAGCGCGCGCCAGAGCTGTTGTCGCTGCATCTCTGAATATGGATGCGATGCGCGGATTTGCCTGAAGAGAAGCAGCGGAATCCGTGACGCACGCGTCTTCCTGTATGACGCTCCGCCTCTCGCGCGCGTCACCGTCTCGGGAGTTTATTTACGTGTACACATAGTACTCTACAACACACCGATTTATAAAGAATGCTGTCTGTCGATGAAACCTGAATAAACAATGACATTTAAAACATTAAATTAGTAGCTTAGAAAAACCTAGAAAAAAAATTATCTTTAGTTTAGTTAGTTTGGAAAATATGATTTTTCCTAAATCCATTTCTCCCCATATATATATATATATATTTGGAACAGGACTAATCTAGTATCTATCAGCTAACTACCTTACACAGTGATCACGTTAAACTGAATCTTCAAATAAGATTTTTAAAAATTATGTTAGAGAATTATTTTGGGAATAAATAAACTGAATAAATGTACTCTTATAAAGAAAGATTCTTTAAGGCATTGATGGCTCCTTAAAGAACCTTTAAATCAATGGAGCCTTTACCCTAACCTTCTTTATACAGGTTCTTCAGATTATACAAATGTTCTTCCCATTGCAGTGATGCAATAAAGAATAATTACTTTCACCCTTTGAATGAACTGTTTCTGAAAAGAGCCATTTGTCATCAGTGTGAAGATCATTTTAATAATCTCAATTTTTCCGTTATAAAGAACCTTTACTGGTTCCATGGATGTTTAAGGTTCTGCCAATAAAGAAGCTTTATTTTTAAGAGTGTAAAGAATGGTTCTTTTCAGAAACTGAAAGGTTTTTTGGGAAACCCACGATGCTTCTTTATGTGTCAGTAAGCAGGCTTAGAAATCTTTGGTTTATGTTTGGCGTGGTATAAACCCTGTTCTAATCGGGTTTATTCTCTTCAGTCTTCCTCAGAGCACACGATCCGAGGGGCCGCGGGTCCCTTAATCAGGTCAAGAGCGCGCTTCATTACACCCGCTGGTAGCTGCCATGTAAAGCACCAGAGCTCATCTCAGAAGGCCTGACCCAGGAGAGCCGGTTGTAATGGCTTCTGCGCTGATGGGTGGTCTAATCATCGGCACGGACATGAATTTTAGTTGAGCAGTTATTTGATTCAGCACTGGTGTTTCACGGGAAGCCCTGTGCTCAGGTGTGCAGGTTTGTGTGTGTTTCACAGCAGCTCTCAGATCAATGCACGCTTACAGATGAAAGGGGGAAGATGCTTCAAAACCAAGAGCAGGCTGACTGAAAAATAAAAAAGACATGCGCTCAAGGTAAATGTGCAACGTAACAGGAAAATAAATACAAAATGTTGAGGTGAAAAAATGGCATGATCATTGAAAGACTCTTTGCGGAATCAAAAATGGCATCAATGTGAAATTACCCTTTTGGAACTTGTGTGTGTGTGTGTGTGTGCACATTGACATACATTCAGTTTTTTCTCTCATGTCACCCTCTTCTCTGTTTTTCTTTAAAGGGATCCTGAGCAGCAACGTAACAAATCACTACAAAAATGTTGATGAATGACCAGAAAATTGTGAATAATAAATAGGCTCCTCTGGGGGTTCAGGTACGCTTCTGTAAATATAATTCCCCGTGTTTCATCGTGAAGGCTTCCACTGGGCGGTTTGGTTACGGCGCGCTGGTATGATTGCGATTCATCCAGCTTCAGTTCTGTCAGGACGCGTTACAGAGATTCTGAAGACTCAAAGAGAGCAGAGCTTCAGAGTCGCTGAGCAGGATTGAGAGAGACAGAAGGAGAAAGAGCAGCGCTCTCTTGCTGATGGCATCTTCAGATCTGCTTCACACTGACCGTCTGCATGTCTTCACTGCTCCTGCCAGCGGCTGATGGCTCAGAAATGAGGTGATGTGGTGTAGTGGTTAACCATCTGGGTCGGTGACTGAGAGCCAGGCTCCAGGAGGTCTGAAGAAGAATGATCTACATACCTGTCTTACAAAAATACCGTCTAAGAGTGTTTTGTTAAAGTTCCCACTATGATATAATGTTTTCAGAATGCCCAGTTGGTTTAAAAAACATTTTTTCTTGGTTATGTGATTGTTAGAGAAAACATTAAAGGGACGTTAAGTTATGATATTTTTGCAAACGTTCCCTGTGAATGTTCTCTGAATCTGAAACAAGCAGCTCACAGCAACACCTAAAATAACATCCAACTAAAACGTTTCAGAAATGTCTTTGTGTTGATGCTTTAAGAATGTTATTCAAAACCAGATAAATCTGAACAAACAGCATTAACGTTACTGGAAGAATATACATTTTATAAAATTTAATTTATGTAAAATGTATGATTTTGCAAACATTATGGAAGTGTTCCGTTTGAATGTTCTCTAAACCATCTCAAGACTATAGACTAACATCCAACTCAAATCTTCCAGAAAACATTTTTTGAATGATGTTCTTGGGCTCAGAACATGACTAGTGGAAGAATATTTGCTCATAACCTTCCTGAATTAAATTAAGCTAAAATAATAATAACGTAAGTGATTTTTTTTGTGGCCTTTTGTAAGTGCAACCAGGCTCTAGTGCGCCCCCTTTGCCCTGTTTGATAGAATGACAACGACATATTTCAATATTTAATAGAGTTCAGATGGAGAGCGTGTATTTAATTTCTGACTGGAACGAAAACAAGGACAAGAAAGGCGTTCAATAGACTACAGATTGTTTGACTGGTTAAATATTTACCTGCAAAGACTCTAAGTAGGCAAAAAGTACATTAAACAGTTCTGAATTGTAAAAATTAAGCCTTGTAGTGCGTGCCGGTGCATCTGTACATCGCGTTTTTACCGCGTTAAATTCAATATGGCGGCAAAACCGACTTGAGGTCATTTGAGTTGGAGATTAAATATAACCTAATTCTGTCTAATTAAAATATGCATAGCTAATTAGGCTATTTTGGATATTATAGCTACTAATCGATATTGAAATTAATTTAGATCAGTGTATCGTTTAATGTTTTATCTCACCTTATTTAGATATGGCGACACTCATATTTTCTCAGAAACTCTAGTCTATAAAGGGTTTGTGAATCCAGGACACAGTAAGTATTAAAAGCTCCAAACCCGGCGGTGTCCTGGAAATCTGCGATATGAATGAGTTCACTCTGCTATCAAACGACACAAAAAGAGTTTTGTTAATAGATAAACAACAAAAGCGCTTTGACATCATTAATAGACTGATGTAAAACACACTCGAGGCACTTCTATAAATCTCTTTTCTGCATGCATGCAGTGGGTTATTAACAGGCAATTTATTATAAATCTGAGTTGCAACAACAGGACGAGCATCAACTCCCATCTGAATATACGTCTATATTAATGAATTATATACTCAGCAACCCGTGACCTTAAAACTATAATAAGAGGCGCTGGTGGCTGAATTCTTTATCGGACTCCTGTCAAACGCAGCCGTTCATTTGTCTTTCAGCCATCAGCAGAATTAATTAAGAAGAAATGCAAAGGGTCTAAGTGAATGTCAAACAGCAGTCTATGTTAATGAAAGACACACCTAAACACTTTTTTCGCGCGCTGGAAATATACAAATGAAGCCCAAGTTAACGCTCAGCTTTAATAATCCGTTTTTTGGCACAGAAAATGATATATTTGGGCAGTTAATGTATTGATCTCTTCTGCCCCTCGAGTGCACTTTATTTCTCCGGTCATTTATCAATGAATAAAAACACCAATACGCTGTCATAATAGCAGTGTTATTTGGAAGTGTGACAACTATAAATGGTTTAAAGGTTAGGCTCCACATGCATTATTCTTATTTAAAAAATAACAATAATTTATTCAAATAAAATAGAGTGTATGGTGTTTTAATTTAATGTTCATGATGATTGCGCTAGCCTAAATAGGCTTTATCTTAATCTACGCTCTGTTCTTGCGTACATTCTTTAAGGGTGAAATGCATTTGTAGACAAGAATTCATTTTCAGACGATTATGTTTGTGTTTTGGTTCGTTATCAATCTGCAGAGACCTCTAGATGACGAATGGGCCTGTCAGAATGTTGCCAGTCAAAACATTTACCCCTCCTCTGCTGTAAAATACCCTACATTCAGACACAGAGCGCTTTCCCAAAACTTTCTCAAGCGTCTGGAAGGAAGGCTGGGAAACCAGTTACGCGCTCTTATCTGGTGACTTGAAGAAATAGGCTAATACAATTATCAAATGCCTGATTGATAGAGTCGTTCATTATCATGCAAACTCAAATAGAAAATTCCGACGATAATTTATGATCCCAGCAACTTTCAAACCTGATCTAACGCACGATCCGACGCTTTAAAAAACCGTGGTGCCAAATTAAAACCAAGCGCTCAGCATCACTTGGAGACGCGTGTCCGTGCTGGGGGGCGCGCCGCGCGCGTGCACGCGCCGCCAGGGGTTCGAGCAGAGCTCTCGGTCAATGCTGAGATGTTGTGAGTGTCCGAGAGGCACAGCCTGGACTCTTCTGACAGGGTAAGTGTGTTTGGTTTGACTCGCACAAACATGCGGCGCGAGCGCAGAAGTCCGGGACGCCTCGGCTTCTTCACTTTGCTCAGTGTTTCAGTGCGTTTAAACGCGCGTCGCGGCCTGACTAGTTAAGTTAACCAGCGATTCTTTTCTGAAGAGCACATGAAAGTCCACCATCATCATCCATCATCTGTGCTGCTGTTACAGTCGGACATGCTGAAGCCGGGCGAGCCGAGCGGTTCTGCTTTCCTCAAAGTGGACCCGACCTACATCCAGCACTGGCAGCAGCTCTTCCCCCAGAACAGCGCGCTCAAAGCCGCCTCTCTGCCGCCTCCGGTGCCGCTGCAGAGACCCAGCCTGATCTCCAGCTCCAGCTCCTCCACCGCGTCTCCCGCGGCTCAGATCGCGCTCTTCGGACAGACTCTGGGCTCCGACGGCGGCGGAGCTTCTCAAGCCAAAGAACTTTGTTTGTCGTCCAACTTTAAGAACGATAAAGGATCGCGGCTGAAGCTGAGCTCCGAGGAGCTGGACTATTATCTGTACGGACAGCAGCGGATGGAGATCATCCCGCTCAACAACCACAACGGAGACCTCAACAACCGTATGTATCTTTATGCTCTTTCATAATAATAATAACACATGCACACACGCGCGCGCACTCTATTAAAAATAAAGAGGAGGAAAAAACTTTTCTAAAACATCGGTGTTCTGCTTGAAGAAGCGCACCTCGCGCCTCTACTAAAACATCAATAAAACTCCTACAGTAAGCAGGCGATATAGTTTTTGTAAAGCTCAGAAGAACCGTACAGTCAGCTCAAGAGTGAAATATGGTTCTTGAACACAGCAGACACCGAGAAGAAGCGTGTTTTTTGGGGAGAGTTTGATTTAACGAGCGGTTTATTACCAACCTGTTTCTGGCGATTAGTTTTCGAGGAAAATAAGTTAATTTAAGTGTGGTTGCGTATTTTTGAAAAAAAAACACAAAAAAAAAACATGTATTTAAATTAATTCTATATTTAAGTGAATAATTTAGTTTTAGGGTAAAATAGCACTGGTGTGCATTAATAACTGCTAGTTCAGTATTGCATGTTTGTGCAGCTGATTTGACTGAATTCTAGTGATCGAATTGAATTAATTCACAAGCAGGTGCGAGTTGAATTTGTGTGTTTTTAATCCGAGCGGTATTGAATATCCACAAACTATTTAGCCTACTAAAATTAAGGAAGTTATTAAAATGAAACCAAATCGACTTTCGCTTTAAATCAAATGCTTCTTAATCTCGGCTTTATTTTAAAATGCATAAATATTTTTAGCAGATTTGTAGGCTATATTTAAATGTTCTTTTTAATTAAAAATCAAATATATGATAATGACATTATTGCCAGTGTCAACAGCTGAAATCATTTTTACTCTCAATTCTTCTGAAGGAGTCTTTATTAATTTCTGCCCGTTCTGTTCCGATATTATAGTTTTCCTCTCGGGATAATGGAATAAGCGCTTAGCTGCTCGGAGGGAGATGCTGTAAGTGTGAGATGTGAAGATGCTGAGTGATCAGCAGATCTTCATCGATAAATGCAGCAGCACATGAGGGATGAGCGGACAACACACAATTAATTGCTGTATAGTTTTGTGGAGTGAGTCCGGATCACTGATCGATCTGCTCCATCGGCCCACATTCATCATCCCAACACGGGACATGTGTGTCTCCGGGGGACAGTGAGACTTCTTTATCTACATGCGGGATTCTGAGGCCATATTTCAGAGCAGTGCAGCTCATTTATAAAGCGCTTCACACACATGGACTCGCGTCTTCGTTTGCGCGGCGATTTCTTCAGACGCACAGCGCGAGAAAAATATTGTGATGCACATTACAAACCAAGACCAACACGATTCAGACTAAAGCGCATCTAAAGTCAGTTTAGAAGACGGATGCACATAGCGATATATTTCTGTAGGGCGCTTTAATGAGCGAAAAACTAATCATGTTTTAAGAGATGAGATGTTTAAATAGACTATTGAGTATAGCTGGGGTTTTTTACTTTCTTCTTAGCCGTGCAATTTTTTTTGCATGCAGTTTATCATTTAAATTCATACTTATTTTTTGCGTAATGTAAAGTCAAATGCATACAAGCCAGTCATTTTAAATCGAATGCTGTGCATAATTGCTGCTTTTGTGCATAATTTAAATCCAATAATTTCAAGTAAATTGGACGTTTTTTGTGTGCAAGAAGTCAATAATTTACATTAAAATGCTGAAAAATCTGTATTTACATCATTTAAAATCAATATTTTAAATGCAGATACACAAAATCATTTTTATGCAAAATTACGTTTTTTTCTAAATCTGTTTTTGCACAATATAAACTCATTAACTGCACCTTTTTTCTTGCATCAATTTAATCACATAGAAGCACATTTTCTTGAGTGACTGCTGTCATGAAATGTTTGAACAGTGTCTTTTTTAAAAGCTGGTGAATGCATGTGTTTTTAGATTTGAAACGTTCTCTAGTCTACATCACAAGCGTTTCCAGAGCAGCGGCGGAAATGTCTTCATGCACCAGCTGACAAAAGCACAATTTAAAGTTTGTTTGTGACTCAGTGAAGGGGATCTCGGGGGCCGTCCGGGGTCCCATCTGTGTGCGGGTAAATAACGGGCCCTCTCGCTGTGCCGTCCCTCAGGCTGTGACATGTGTGCGGACAACCGTAACGGTGAGTGCCCGATGCACGGACCCCTGCACTCGCTGCGGAGGCTGGTGGGGACCAGCAGCTCCTCGGTGACCGCTCCTCCTCCAGAGGTCCCGGACTGGCTGAGAGATCTGCCCCGCGAGGTGTGTCTGTGCACCAGCACCGTCCCGGGTCTGGGATACGGCATCTGTGCGGCCCAGCGCATCCCGCAGGGGACCTGGATCGGGCCCTTCCAGGGCGTCCCGCTGCCGCTGGAGAAGGTGCAGTCGGGATCCGTGAGAAACACTAGACACTTATGGGAGGTGAGCGTGTGTGTGTGTGTGTGTGTGTGTGTGTTTGTGTGTCCCACACAAAGAAGGGCGGGTGAGAAAAAGCCCAAACACACTAACTAAAGGTCAGCAGCTTCACCTCTGATACCAGCTGACAGACAGAGAGAGTGCAGATGGATCATCAATTATCAGCTCTGTAAATATAGACTCACTCGCAAAATTATTTCAGAATGAAAAATAAAAAGCATATTTGTGACATTTTAGCTCACGGTTCTGACCATTTCGGTCAGCTTATTTCTGTCAATTAAATACTTAGCTTTTGTATTTGATATAAAAATGGTGAGTTTAAAATAAAACTCAATCTGTTAAGAAGAACCTGCTTTTGTGAGAAAAAAAAAGTCTGAAGGGTGAGATGAAAAAGTAGTGATTATTTATTTATTTTTTCAATAAAAGCAATTGCAAGATATAAAAAAGTCAGAGGAAAAAAGCCAAAATTGCAAGGTTCAGCGGGAAAAAAATCTAAAAGGTTAGATTTGAAATCAGAATGATGAATTATAACTTACAATCGAGAGAATAAGTCAGAAGCGTGAAGTCTAAACTAATCTAGGAATTTTGAGATAAAAGACTGTGATGGAAAAAACTGAATTGTAAGATGCAAACTCAGAATTATTTTCATAAATAAACTCAATTATGAAAGTTAAATTATGTAAAGGTCAGTATTGCAAAATAAAAATAAATTATAAATTACAGTAGTGACGTAACTGTGAGAGAAGAGAGAAATACTGTCGTCTGAGGAAAAACGTTTTTTTTATTCCTTTAAACAAACGTCCATAGATGTTCATAAAGCTTAACGTCTTGCACGCTCTGCTAACATGCTCCAGTCTAAAAGAATGAGTGCTTCTTATGTCTTGTGTTTCTGGCACGAGTGGCTGTGAAAGCTTGGTTTGTGATGGACGCCGAGGCAGATGTTGTTGGTGGTCTGCTTCAGTGTGACGTCAGTTTCTACTGTAAAAATTCCTCAAGATTAGAGCGGTGTGTGTGTGTGTGTGTGTGAGCAGAGAAGGAACACAAACACGTGAGCTGAGATCTTCAGCGACTGGACTAAAATAGCAGCGGAGCGCCGCTGAATGATTCTCTGGAGTGTGTCAGAAATCACCGCTAATGGAGAATGAATCAGTCGCTGGATCTGGCAGAGCATTATTGGTGCTCGGGAGCTCGACAGATTAATATTTCCCCTGTTAGATCATCTATTAGTTTAATATTAGCTAAACAGATCTCACGGCGTGCTCATTACGGCCGATTCAGCGCTTGATGAAGACTGTCTGACCTTCTATTGACAGTGTTATTACTGCTGCCGCTGTCATATTACTGATGTATGGAGCTCCGCCGGGTTAAACACCTGAGAGCACACAGTCATTCAGACAATTAAGAGCTCATAAAACTGATACTTCTTTAAATGACACACATATAAAACACAGATAATCATAGTCCAGCTGTAAGTTCAATCTGGAAAAGATCTTAATATTGAGAAAATCAGCTTTAAAGTTGTTCAGATGAAGTTCTTTGCAATGCATATTACTAATCAGAAATTAAGTTTTTATTTATTTATGGTATGAAATGTCCTCATGGAACATGGCTATTGCTTCAAATACATCTGTAATGATGATAATAATAATAATACACTGATATTACAAATGAAATGACACTCTAAACATCAAACTGTCTTAATGAGTGAGTCACTGAATCATTCATTCAACTGATTTGTTCAAACAGTAGGTTCATTTAGAAACAAATCTTCATGAAAGAGTCACTGAATCATTGAGTTCATAAAGCTTATGATTCACTGCTGTGTGTCGATCAGAGATGCTCAGGCTTTGAAGTGTCTTCTGCTCACAGCAGAACAGCAAAAACAGTACAATTTTATAATACAAATATTTTACTGTTTCTATGTTCAAATGTGATTTATTCCTGTGATTTTAAAGCTGATTTTTCAGCGTATATTAGAATGATTTCTGAACTGAAGACTGGAGTAATCATGCAGAAATAAATTACACTTTAATACATATTCACACATAATATTTTACAATTTTACTGTTTTTGCTGGACTTTGGGTCAAATCAGTGCAGGCTTGGAGAGCCGAAGAGACTTTGACAGGTAGTATATACATACAGTATGATGTAAATATAAGAGGGTGATAGTCAGTCCTGCTTCAGGGTATAGTGATGGATTGGTCTGGACGAGCGCTGCATTAAATGCACTTTAACACGTTATTTATTCCATAATTAATAGCACCAGATGAGCGTGTTAAATAGACCGTGTGTGTATGCGAGGGATAAATCAGACGTAAACACAGGTGAAGCGCTGCGTCTTTATTCTGTCACTTCTTCGTTCTTTCTCTGGCCCGTCGGAGCTCTGCTGAATTATTACTCCAGCTTTTCCCACCCTGAGTCTGGAATGCTTTTCTAAAGAATATTGTACACACGTCTCTCGTCGATATTGCCCATTATCAGCCATATTCAGCAGCCATAAATCCAGGCCATGGCTGTGTTTGGTGCTGTTTGACCGTCAGCGTGTCCAACTCAAACATCTCTGGCAGTAATAGCGTGTCTTGTTAGAGGCGCTGTCACCATGCCCTGCGCGCGCCGCGAGTAATGTGACGTTTATGAACTAAACACTGTACCTGCGCTGTTTTACTGCAGCGAGTGTCTCTGGACGTCTTACAGGAGCGTACCGCCAGGACATCTTCGTTATAGAGCAAGATGACTTTTAAAGGAACAGTGACCTAAAAAAAAGATCATTCTGTTGTTTTCTCTCCCTCGTGCCGTTCCAAACTTGTGTGGGTTTCTTTCTTCTGTTAAATACAAGAGAGGATATTCTGAAGAGAATAGCTGTGTCTGGTCCCCGTTGACTTCCAGAGTGTTTTTGGAGCATTTTCTTGTGTAGACTATCCCTTTAAGAGCTTTCAATCTTTTAGTATCATTGAAATAATATTGTAATTTTTATTAATAGTTAATTTATTTGTATTAGTACATAATTGTTCTTTACATTTTTAATAATTTTTGTGTTTTTATTAGATTTTCTAATGAGTTTTTTTTACGTCAATTTTAGTTTTAGTTATTTTAGTACATGATGTTAAACAAAACAAAGTTTTTTTTATTTTAACATTTTTGTAAACTTATAGTAACTTGTGTTAATATATATATATATTATTAACAGTATATAGTACATTAAGTTAAACTAAATGAAAATTGGGGAAAATTTTTATATGTACTGTTTTTTATTTTTACGTTTTTGTTAAGCTCATAGTATTCATTTGTATTTGTTTTAATGTCAATATATTTAATTTATTTTAATACATAAAGTTGTAATTTTTGTTGATGTTTGTAGTAACTTATTTTGTGTGTCTTTTTAGTGTTTATTTCATTATTATTTCTTGAGAAATGTTGTTTTTTTGTTGTTGTTTAGTCTAATTAAAAAGTTCAAAAACATATATATTTAATAAAAAAAAACGTATTATATTAATTATAATTAATATACTGTATATATAAATAATTAAACATACATTATGTTTATTTACAGTTTATACATACATAAGCACACACACACTCATATATATTGATATATAACACTGATAAGTTGTGTCGTGTTAGAAAGGCAGACTGTGAAAACACTTGGACTGATTCTATATTGGGGCAGAAAATAGTCTGAGCATGACTGAATGCTTTTATGAAACACAAATATCTCCAGTCTCTGCTGCAGACGAAGGCGATGGAAATAATATTTTCGGACGCTTGTCCACCGTCATTGGCTGAGCGTGATGATGTCATCGCCGCGGGCTGCCGGCCAGGATAATTATTTGATTTCTGCTCTTGTTTAACGTGTAATTTGTCACTGCAGTTATTTTCTGCTTCATTTGTGTCTGTGTTGTGAGAGAAAGCATCTCGGAGCGTATCAGAGCTTCATCTCGCAGTGTTTTCACTCCAGGGTTTTATGGTCGCTCCGTGTTATTTTAAGACATGTTTAGTCTGTACGTCTGACTTTAAGCGCTTATATTGACATCCAGCTCGCCTGTTATGATATTATTATGATGGGAACACTGTTATGATATTAGAAATGACTGTATTTAACAGACATAGATATCCGTTTCAGCTTTGTTCTGATAGTCGCTGACAGCAGAGAAAATCCATAATCATATAAAAACAGCATTTTCAGGAAATTCCTCGCATCCCTGGAGCTCGGGGCCATAAACTCTTATAATAGTATTTATTCAGAATAGCAACGTAGTTAGACTAGAATACTAAATACAAGATAAACGCTGTGCCTCCCATCTATTAAACACTTCCAATCTGTTTAATAATAATACAGTATTTGTCTCTATGTTTGTTTTGCTGTTTATGCATTTTAAATGTTAATCATCAGTTTTATTAACGTCTCGGTTACGTATGTAACCCTCGTTCCCTGATGGAGTGAACTTCAGACTGGGGTCATGCCTAGTGCCCTGATTCGCTCTGCTTAAGAGAAAACGCCAATGAAAATTGGCAAGTGGTCAAACAATCCTGAGCCGGGAATAAAGAGGCGACAGATGCACAGGGGAGAGTTTGCTCTTTTCCCAGCTGACCCGAAGCCCCACCTGGCTGAGGTGCTCTTGTGACTGGGTCAAAATGAGCCAGTCGTCAAGATAGTTGAGGATTCTGACGCCCACTTTCCTCAGCGGGGCAAGAGCGCCCTCTGCCACCATTCGTGAAGACCTGCGGAGAGCCCAAAGCGGAGGACTTTGTACTGCCATTCTTGACCCTCGAGTGCAAACCGCAGAAACGGTCTATGTCTTGGAAGAATCCACACATGGAAGCACTCATCCTTCAGGTCGATCGCTGCAATCCAATCCTGAGGCTGAACGCACTTGACCATGTGTTTCTGTGAGAGTGAGGGAGCAGAGCGTCAGTCAACCCACCAGCGTTGAGGCCCGGAGGAGAAGGAAGTAGCTCTTTTTTTGTTGGAACAAAAAGAAAACGAAGCAAAATTTTCGTCTCCTGGTCCTCACCACTTCCTGAGCAATTTCTCACCTCTCCAGGTCCTCTGTCTCAGGGCCTCATGCACTTCCGGAAAGAGAGGAACCGGAGTGGGCAGTGATCTGTAATCACGATCAGCACCCAGGAACCAATCATCCAGCCATGAAGGTGGCCCGAAGCATGGGCATCAGCTATGGATCAGATTCAGTGGAAGCACCCACAGCTCTGTCTCTACTTCTTCCTCCTCAGCTGAGGAAAGCCCGTCCCACGTCATCACAGTCAGATCCCCCCAGAGCGAACCCGGGCCGGGTGGCAGCAGAGGGTGTCTGCTCATCCTGAAGGGCATGAGGACATCCTCCCTCCGCGAAGGCATCTTCAGCATGCTGGAGACCCAGGCAGTGAAGACAACCTCCGTGGCCGTAGTTTGGAGACAGGTAACGCCCGCACCCAAGAGGACAAGGCCATAACAGCATCTTGAAAAAGACGTGAAGCGACCGTGTTCAGACATTGCTCTTTTGTGAAACACCGAGGGGATTCTCTTGACAGGGAAGCGCTGATCAGTGCCACAGAGAACTACTTCTGCTTCAGCTTCCTCTTCGTTGCAGCTCTTTAAAGCAGCAGGTATAAACTCACGGCTCTGAAGCTAAATCTGATGAGTGGTTGCACCTGTCGTCTCTTTATTCCCGGATGAAGGGGAGTGGCTTAGGATTGTTTGACCACTTGCCAAGTTTCTCTTTATCAGAGCGAATCAGGGCTCGAGGCCAGTCTGTCGTCAGGACATCACTCATAGTGACTGACAGACAGGAAACCAGGCTGTCGTTTCAATCATTTAGCACATAATTATAACGATGCATTTCAAAATATAGTTGTTTTGTGTGTGTGTGTGAGTGTGTTAATTACGAATGATTGTCACTCAGTGGCTTTTTATTTATTAATTAAGTTATATAAAATTCAAATTAGAAATATTTTTTATGGGACTATCATCTAAAATAAATAAATAGCAAAAGTTATTTATTTGTTTTAAATTAATTTTACATTTATTTATAAAAATATTTTTTTACCCAATAATCTCATTTATATGAGCTTCCCGGCACAGATAGGCTGTAAAATAGCAAAAGTGATTTATTTATTTACTTTTATTAATTAAACTTTATGCTTACTTTGATTTATTAATCTTTATTTTACCAGGCAAGTCTTTCTAAAATCTAAAAATGACTGCGTCCTTAGCAATATAGACAGAAAATAATAATAATAACAGCAATCACTTCTTTATTAATCTGTTCTTTGATAGCTTTATTTGCCATTATATTAACTCATTTATTTGTTAACTTTCATATTTATATTGAATTATTAACCAGGAGAGATCTCTTTCACTGACGTGTACAAGATAAGCAGTGAAATAAAAGTGCTAAGAGACCACATGCACAGCATCAAAGCTGTAATAACTGGTGTCAGAGCTGAAGTCGACAGTGCTTTCTCTCCGTCACTGTGTTTGTGATGTTCAGAAGGGCTGAGAGGTGTCTGCATGCTCTCTGTGTGTTTCTGTGATAGAGAGGTCAGGAGGTCAGAGCAGTGACCGAGCAGACATTCAGCAGACGCTTTTATCAAAACCAACAGAAGAGAAACCATACTCCATCGCTCAGTTAGCTTAATGCTTAATGGGTTTTTATTACATCATAAATAAAAAGAAAACATACTAGAAAAATAATAGAGCAGCTAGTGTTAGAGGCCTGTTTTGCTTTTTGTTAATGGTATAATAAATAAACTGATAGAATGCAAAAAGAATAGAGAAGCTTTATTTCATTTCTTTAGAAAACAAGCAGTTATTAAATGAATAGAGTCTGAAAGGAGTAGAGTTAGACAGTGATGGGCAGTAGCGTCGCTAAAAGTAGCGACGCTACTAGCTTAACTACATTTCTCAGTAGCTTGTTGGTAGCGTCGCTATTTTCACAATCAAATAGCTTTTCAGTAGCGAAGCTACTTTATTGATCAAGTAGCGCGGTAGCGTCCACACAAGCTAA
>JAUCNO010000909.1:53448-64124 GCA_032353835.1 Enteromius viviparus | reverse complement strand
AGCACCTGAGTTAAATATATGAGTGTCACAGCAAAGGGTCTGAATACTTATGACCATGTGATATTTCAGTTTTTCTTCTTTAATAAATCTGCAAAAATGTCAACAATTCTGTGTTTTTCAGTCAAAAACTCCAAAAAATGGTCCAAAACTCTTTTCTTACCAATTTTGAGATACTGATTACAAAACAGTGTATGTTTGTCTTGTATGTAAAACAAAACAAAACAGAAAAAACAAACATATTTAAGAAAGTTATTTAAAAAATAATAAATAAAGTAATGGAAAGATTTTCTTAGCTGCACCATCAAATAACATAATATTAAGGCTTTTTTTTGCTTGTTAGCTGTAATTTTATTTCAAGATCAGAGCAGTATAATCTAATATAATGAGATGTCAGTGTCATTGGCCAAATATGATCATCAAAATCTCCAAATATTGATTCCTCACACTGTTAATATTTCACTGTTTCTGCAGGTGAAGCATTTTGTCTCAGATTCGTTTCTCAAGACTCTGGATGCTGTTGTGTCTGAGGTTACAGAGGTGAAGACACACGCTTCATTTAATGGGATTTGCCATTGACCTGCTGCATTAATATTTAATGAATTCAAAAACCAGATGCTTAATCCTGTTTGTTTGCTTGTTTTGTTCTTCCTGATTTTCCCCTTCCTCTGTTAATGAAGGCAAATCCATGCATCGATCTCTTCTACAAAGCTTTCAGTGACCCGCTGTATGTCAGTGTGTTCAAGATGCTGCGAGACACGCTCTATTACATGAAAGGTTGCTGAAATCCAGCCATTATTTAGCTAAAATGAGCACTTCTGTGTTTTATAATATCTTCAAAGACTCTTTGACCTCTAGTTTACCTTAGTTTCATGTCAATCTCTGGTCAGATGTGCAGACAAGCTTCGTTAAGGAGGTTCATGATTTCGTTCTGGAGCAGTTTAGCAGCAGCCAATCAGAGATCCAGAGGGTTCTCCATGAGGAGCGGTTGCCGGGGGAACCCAGTCCTCTCAAGCTCCGTTGTCATGCCAACGCCGCTTGTGTGGACCTCATGGTGTGGGCCGTCAAAGATGAGCAAGGTCTGTTGATCCTGTCAATCACTGCAGCACAACAACACACTGCAGCGTCTCCAGGTCATATAGCAGGATGCACCGGGGCATGTTGTCACACTCCAGGGAAGATTTATCTGGGTGGGATTGTGTTATAATTAAAGAATCTATGTAAACTATGAAATCAAAACCCACATGCACATTTCTGGTTTTATTGTGAACAACTGATGAGTGTGTAAGTACTGTAAAAAATAACACATGATTAAATGCAGTGGGTACGGAACGTATTCAGACCCCCTTAAATTAAACTTAAATATTAAAAACCTAAATTATTTTAGCAAATGGCTGAAATATAACAAAGAGTGGGTCTGAATACGTTACGTACCCACTGTAAATAACATAAACATAAAATAATTACTCTTCAAAAAAATATGCAAAAAATTATATAATTAAAGAAATATACAAGAAAATACACAAAATATTTTTAAATAAAAAAACATTTGACATTTTTAAGTGCATTTGACATATGATTGATGTGGTGATTTTTAAATTATTAGACTTATCAAATGAAATTAATTATTAAATTAAAAATTGTAATCAATAAAAAAAATTTATTCTTTGTGAAAAAACGTTACAGAAGTGTTGTGTAGTTAAAAAAAATAAGACTAATATTATTAAATGTAAACTAAACTAAAAATGTTGCCTTGGCATCTAACTGAATTAAAATGAAATATATTTCAAATTAAAATTATAAAACTAAATTTAGGCTAAATAGAAAAAGCTAATAATCATTTTTGAAATACATTAAATGTTTATATATATATACACGTATATTTACAAAATAAAAGCTGACTCAAGTCTGAGTCACTTATTTTTTTTTTTTAAATCCTGGCCCATCCTGTTATTGTTATTAATATCAGTAATGAGTGTGCCACATCTGATTTGGAGTTGGTGTCTGCGTCCTGGAAAGTGCTTATTACGGAGTAAAATAATCAATTTAGTTTTCTCTTGTCCGTCTTCTTTCAGGCGCTGAGAATCTGTGCACCAAACTGTCTGAGAAACTTCAGTCTAAAACCTCGAGTAAAGTCATCATCGCTCACATGCCTCTGCTCATCTGCTGCTTACAGGTGAGCAGCATCAGACTGTGTGTTTGTTTCTGTCTGTCTGTGTGTGTGTGTGTGTGTGTGTGTGCGCGTGTGTGCGTGAGTGAGAGGAAGCTCTTAAATGACAGGTGTGTGTGTGTGTGTGTTCCAGGGTTTAGGGCGTCTGTGTGAGCGTTTCCCAGTCATTGCTCACTCCTCCACCACGTCTCTGAAGGATTTCCTGGTGATTCCGTCGGCTGTTCTGATCAAACTCTATAAGTATCACAGTCAGTACAGCTCAGGTGAGTTCAATGCATTACATTACTGTGGTACTCCTAATGAAAGTAAATGTTGTATAAAATCAGAAATGTATTAAGTAAAATAACGCTTTATATATAATAAATATAATAGAATTTATGTAATATAATTATTATATAAATATATGTGTATATATATATATATATGTGTATATAATATTATATGTACATGTTTTTTTTTTATAAATATGTTTTTTTTATATTATTCTAAGTATTATTTTAAATATATTAATTTTTTTCTTGCTCTGCTGATATTGTTTTTGTTCTTCTGACCTCTTTTCATGTGTTCCTGTAGGAGGCGGGATCAAAATCAATGTGACCAATGAACACTCTCAGTCCGCTCTTAACCTGATGTCCAACAGGAAAGACCAGCCGTCCATGTACGAGCAGCTCCGAGACATTTCCATCGACAACATCTGCAGGTCTGCCTCTTCATTTTCTAAAGTTCACTTCTAATGAACATCTTCTCTGCATCTGCCAAACATCTTCCCTAACTTATAATAAATGAGAAGCGCTGATCAACAAAATATACTGCAGGGTCCGTGCAGTTTCACGGTCCGCTGCCAACAAAAGTTTGATAGTTTAACATTTGAAACTGAAGTTAAGACATTATAAAGTATATAGTATATATAGTACAAAATAATAAAATAAATTGTATTTACTTAAATATTTTTAAAATAAAATTGCAATTTGATTTCCCTTCCTCCCTAAATTGTACAGCTTTAGTCATAAAACCATAAAAACCTGCAGTAAAATAAAAGCTTGCAGAAGTAAAATAACTTTCATTCAGCCAGGAAACATTTATTATTTAATCTAGTTTAACTACATAACCAAAACAACTAATGAATAAAAATATATAGACATAAAAAAGACAAAAACTTTACTAAAGGCAAAGTAGTAAATATATAAAAATGTTTTATACAAAAACTATACTAGTATGTCAATAATACTACAATAACACCATTCTGTAGCTCTGCTGAGGGAATAACTCATGCACATGTAAAGGATTGTGTGATGCATATAAACACAACGTTCAGGATCTGAAATCAGGCCAGATTTAATGTGATTGAAATGTAAATGTCTGCAGGTGTCTAAAAGCTGGGCTCACGATGGATCCTGTAATAGTAGAAGCCTTTTTAGCCAGCCTGTCGAACCGGCTCTACATCTCCCAGGAACATGACAAGTGAGGAAATAAATGCTCGCTCTGTCTCCGAGTGATGTGATGTGATGTCTTACTGAGCCAGGCGGCTGTGTTTCTCCTCAGGGAGGCTCATCTCATCCCGGATCACACCATCCGAGCACTCGGACACATCGCGGTGGCCATGAGGGACTGTCCCAGAGTGATGGAGCCCATCCTACAGATCCTGCAGCAGAAGTTCTGCCAACCGCCCTCGCAGCTTGATGTGCTCATCATAGACCAGCTGGGCTGCATGGTCATTACCGGCAACGTGAGGACTTCGTTTACACACATAATTACAGCCGCTCGCTGCGTTTATTTCCAGCCGATACTTGTACATCATGACTCATGTGTCTAATGAATTACGAGGTGTCCGTTTTAAATACAGTAATTTAGAAACTGTGAGCGAACACAGAGCAGCTAAATTAACAAAGATGCATGTACAATACAATACATTTTTATTATTATAAATAAAACATGCTTGAATTTCAGACATGATGCTTCTCATTCTCTGTTTTGTTTTGAAGACAGTGAATATGTGCGAGTTACTTGCATGTTTTTTTCCTGCATTTGGCGGGTCTAAAACGTGGTTTGTGTTTTAACTACAGCTATACATCTATCAGGAGGTCTGGAACCTGTTCCAGCAGATCAGTGTTAAAGCCAGTAATGTGGTGTATTCAGCCACCAAAGACTACAAAGACCACGGATACAGGTGTGTGTGTGTGTGTGTGTGAGAGAGAGCATGCAGACCTTACCTGATGCACTTTTATGCATGCATTTTACTGTATTAAATGCTTGATGGCAGGCAAGTGTCAGGGATTTTTGAAAAAGTCCTATTTTATTTGAATAGTTAACTATGTAAATGTGAATTAACTTGATTTAAAAGTGATATTTTATATAAAATATTTTGCAGAATATTTAATGTGACATGTTATTTTAGACAGTTAAATGTAAATATATTACAATTTATAAAATTATAAATAATTTTTTATTTTTAAGTTTGTGTATTGTCATAATTTACACCATTAATCATAAGGACAGGACAATGACAGAGTATTTAATAGGTGTTTAGTAAATTTCCGTGAATTTTTCTTTACAATATTTGATGTGATTTATACATCTGTGCTGTTCTAGTGCGTCTCTGGTTTAATATAAAGTGTGTGTTTGTGCAGGCACTGCTCTCTAGCTGTGATAAACGCCCTGGCTAATATCGCAGCTAACCTGCAGGGGGAGCAGCTGGTGGACGAGCTGCTGGTCAATCTGCTGGAGCTGTTCGTTCAGCTCGGCCTGGAGGGCAAGAGAGCCAGCGAACGCGCCAGTGATAAAGGACCGGCCCTTAAAGTCAGTCTGGTTTGACCGGGTTAAAACCTGAGTTATTAAAAGGAGGATTCTTTCTGTCTTTAACGTTGTTTTTAATTCAGTTATTTTATTTTCCAGGCGTCCAGCAGTGCTGGTAATCTAGGTGTCCTCATCCCTGTAATCGCTGTGGTAAGACACACAGACAAACACGCCATATACAGACATCAGAGTAACATTTCATTCTTTTTATATGCCTTTTATTTAAAAAAAGGTGCTGCAAAGTTCTATGATTTCAATATTAATATATAATGTTTTTTAATAACCAAATATTTAATACGCTTGGTTGTATATAATTTAAAAGAATATTTACAATTAATATAAAATATAATATTTATTCTAACATTCGAAGGTCATAAAATTACATTGAAAAATTCAATATTAAAAATATTTAATATTATAAATCTAATGTTCATAGTATTGTATGAAATTGTATAAATAAATATTTTATTGTTTAATAAATATAAGTAACTTTGACAAAAGCGATCACTTGAGTTGTTGATCGCATTGAAACACTTAGCAGTATTTTCTTCTAAGCATGTTTCACATCTGATATAATATGAAAATGTTAATGTAAATAAAAAATGTTTTCCTGTTCACGCTATTTAAATGATTTATGAATTCTCTCAGGGCTAAAATGCTTTTAAAGTTCAAAGAGTAAATTTGGCAAAAGCATGAAAGTAGCTAATCAAAGATTTGCAAAATGAAGTTGGACATGATTTGTAATCAGATACTATTAAAAAAAATCAGTTTCTGCTCCTGTTGGGTGCTTTTTAATTCATGTCTGTACAGAATTGTAATTAGATCTTGAGAGCCTGTGGTTAGACTTTAACTTCTCTGACAAATATTTACTTGTCTTGCAAAATGTTCTGCCATGTTGTTGGTGTACTCCAGCGTTGTTTTTATTCACCCTTTGAACTGATTAATTCAATAAACCAGTCCTATTTTTCATTTTATTTAGCATGTTCTGCTTCAAAAATACACAGATGTTTATCAGTGTTTCACTAGCATTTCTTTACAAAACTCACTTCACTTGATAAAACAATGCAACTATCATTCTCATCCACTTTTTTGGCTAACGCTTTAGGATCATTGTTATACTGTGATGCAGTATCTGATTAGCTTTGTGAAGGGTCTACCACACGTCCCATGAACACAACACAGCCTGTACGATGCTCGTAGATGAGGAAGAGGAACGGGCGGTCAACAATGAAACGTGTCTGTGTTGATAAAGGCATGAATCCGATGTGTGTCATCGCTGCGGCCTCCGTACCTTCTTCATTTACTGTAATGGTACCCTGATGCTTAAACTGAGAGAGAAGAGGAAGGAGGTTACAGGAATAGAAGGTTATGATAGAGCAAAGAAAGGCCAACGAGTATGTTTTTGTAAGAGATCAGGCATAGGCGAACTAAAGTGCCCTCAATGTAGCAGTAAAAAGGCTTGTTTAACAAATCATGAGTTAAATTGGTTTGGCACATATTTGTTGCTCTCTTACCCAATTGATGATGACCTTTTCAGAAGTCATTGGGGAGAAGTCGCCCTTTTCAGTAAATGGATCCGTCAGCCCCATTTCTTTCAGGTGATCAATTAAGTCATAGTTCTGCTCCAGCTTAAATCGAGGGAAAACCACCTCACGAGTCCTAACACAGACCAGGCAAGGCCGAAAAGACAATGGGAGGGTGATTTAGACAACTAGGATGCAGTTCTTGAATAGCATTCTTATTAAACCCTAACTCTAAACTCTAACTATAACCCTAAAGCATAGACTGAACTGTATTCCCAATCATAACATGCCACTTAATGTGGAAATTCAGGGAAATTACTAGGTAATAAGGATATTGGTTAACCCTAAACTAATGTCTAGAACGGGTCGGCAACGTCTGTCCTGAATTGCCGATGTCCTGCAGAGTTTCACTCCAATCCTAATCAAACATAACTGAACAAGCTAATCAAGGTCTTCAAGGCTACAGGCAGGTGAGGTTTATTTCCGGGTTGGAGCTAAACTCTGTAGGACATTGGCACTCCAGGACCGACGTTGCCTACCCCTGGTCTAGAATCTGAGAAGTCTGAAACCAACAAGGATATTGATCCATTGTCCAACCTGGGGAAATCATGTTTAGCATTTTAAGTCACTGAGTCAGGACGTTAAAAAGGGCCTTGCTGACCTCTTTTGCATTTTGGTCTCAAGCCTGCGGCTAGTGCTTTACCTGTTGGTCATGTTGTTAAGCCACTTGCTGATCAGGGTTGGGGAGATCTCCTGCTCCAGGGATCTCATTCCAGAAAGTTTCTGTGGAACAGCGATGATCATGCTGATGTTTCCAGTGTAGGGCAGCTGCAGTATGTCGCAGTTGAGCTCGTGGTCGGCCGCTGCCAGAAAACTTCCTTTGTTCTGCATCATGGGAACACGCACCTGCTTTTTCTCACTGACACGGAATTGCCGGTAGTGTGTCATTTCCTTCGGGAACTTCTGCTCCCACGTACCTGCATTTGTTGTGCCAGTGAAAACATCACATTGTGGTGTTACTTGAGAGCTGCATGCAATATTATTCCTTTGGATTTTTAATCTGTTTAAAGCAGGGGGGTGTATAGTTCTGCTTCTGGAGGACCACCTTCCTGCAGAGTTTAGCACCAGCCATTAAATACACCTAAACAAGCTAATCAGGGTCTTGAGAATCCTTCGAAACTTTAAGGTATGCATGTTGGAGCTTGTTTGAGATGCAAGAAAGCGAATCTTCATGAACAAGATTGAACACCCCTGGTTGAAATAGGCGTTCCTGATTGCTAATTAAGCTGTCTGCAGGACATTAACCCTCCAGGAGTGGGAGTGGACATCCCTGGTTGAGACAGAAGAGGCTTGTTTGAGATGAATTGGAGCCACACTGATTGATCAGCATATGACATACAAAGTACCACAAGCAATTCTCCAATGTTCTCCAATAATAATCCTTCATGCACATGTGTTGGAGCTACACTCAAGGGGTAACAGGACTAGCTAATCAAGGTCAAGTGCTAGTGTTAAAGTCTGCAGGACATTAACCCTTCAGGAGTTGGGGGGAGACCTCCCTGGTTAAGACCGAAGATCTACAGCTGGAGTAGCCAACTCTTCTCTTAGAGGGCCATCATCCAATGCATCTCAACCAGCGAATCAAGGTCCTCAGGGTCATTACCAATTTCCTGCAGGCTTTAGCACTAACACACCTGCCTGGAAGTATTTTTTATTTAATGTAGAATTTATTTAATATTGAAATATTTAATTTTTAATTGTTCAAGGCTTGTTCAAGATGCATTGGTGCTGCACATACTGCGGCATATGACCTCTAAGTACCGTGAGAGCAATTCAAAAGCAGAAAGAGTCATGTACTCTCCAATCACTCTTGTGGTACTATGATGTTGAATGCTGATCGGTCTGAACAATGCATATGCATCTCGAACAAGATTAAGATTTGCAGCTGGGGTGGGCTACCCTTCTCCTGGATGGCATCCAGCAGAGTTTAGCTCCAGTCCTAATTAAATACACTTGAACCAGCTTATCAAGGTCTTCCAGGGATATGTATTAGCTCTAAACACTGCAGGTAATAGACCCTTCAGGAAGAGGATTGAACAGCCTTTTTTGAGACAGAAGTTCCCATTTACCATATCTCTTCAGCGGGGCTATTAGGTCCTGATCTTGGGTTGCCATCTTACTGCAGAGTTTAGTTTTAGCCCAGCCTAGCTACGACTTTTTCCAGGAACCAGCTTCAGAAGAAACAATGCTCTATCATGCTTGTTTGACCAGCCTCAATGTGACCGTGAAGTCTTGCTAATTGACCTAGTCTACTTAGTCAGGCCAGGGATGTCCAATCCTGCTCCTGGAGGACCAGTAGAGTTTAACTTCAACCCCAATTAAAAACACCTTACCCAAGCTAATCAAGGTTTTACTGGACATACTAGAAACTGGAGCTAAACTCTGCACAACAGGGCTCTTTCAGGACTGAGTCAAGCTTAGATCAAGCTAAATGTTCAATATTAAAGTCAGTGGTAGTACACACATTATTACTTGCTTTAGGATTGAGCACAGACTGTTAAATAAAGGATTAATCCGTTAGTTCTAAAGAGTTTTAAGAATTTGAATAGGATAGAATTGATCCACCTTTGAAGTAGAGATAGTTCAGGAGCATCACTGCCATGTTTGGGTCTACACTCTTCAGCGGCTCCTTTATCAAACCTTTGGTGATCTTCTGAATACGCTGGTTCGCCTTCACAAGAAAGGCCGGGTCGGCAAAATCCACAGACTGTGGCTCTGCAAAGTAGTACATCTTTGCATCACTGCGGAAAGCCTCCTGTATTTGCATGTTACGTTTCACGTACAAGTCATTAACAGAGCGCAAGTTGTAGCCGAAGTTCCGTCGGAAGAGTCTGTGAGTGAGTTTGCGGAATAGCTTGTGCACAGTCGAGTTATCATAATGAGTGCTGGCGTTAATGAATTCGCCAAATCCGAGAGTTTGGTAGAGTTGTTCCTGAGTGGTTGGGCCGGCTCCCAGAGCCATCATTCCCATCGCAATGGAGATCCCGACAGGAGCCAGCAGAATGTTGTCTGTCTGGTTAAGTCGATTGCGCAGTTTCCGATAAAGCCGACACCCGAATCGCGCATTAACCACATTGATGCGCTGTAGGCGAGTTCGCCCGTGGAAAAGCTGCAACAGCCGTGCTCGCCGTATTTTAGGGTCACTGGGCTCCCCAAAGAGGTCCAGGTCAGGAGCAGGGGTGGAGATCTCGTCTATATGGTCGCCTTCGCTGTAGTCATCCTCTCCTTCTGCCAAGATCTTATCAAAGTCGATATAGTCTTCATCTTCTAGCCCCTCCAGAGGTAGGTCGTTCGTGACCGTGTTCTCCCGATGGAAGTCCAGGGGAATGGACTCCATGTCTGTGTTCTCTCTATCTGGAGAAAGTCCACGGGCATCCACCATCTTTTCCTTCTCTTTTCCGTCAAAGTGTGAGCTGAGGTCTTTGACCCCAGCTAGAGCGGGGCTGCTCAGGAGAGAGGCTACAACTATAACGGTAATGAACCACATCCTATGGAAACAAGCACAATTGGGAATACTGAACGATTGGCAAATTTACTTAGACATTATATAGACATTTCTCTGAAATATAGCACGCAATGCTCATATACCATGTGAACTTTTACATTTTTATTAATTTAGCTTAAGGTTTTATCCAACCTTTTATAGAGAAACCACATAAACTGCACGTGCAATCATTTTAATATCACATAAAATGGGTTTAAAAAGTCTCTGGGTTATGTATATAACCCCAGTTCCTTGAATGAATGAGACACCGTGTCGGGAAGGCCTCGGCATTTGCCACGCTCTGAATCTGCTGCAAATCTGTCCAAATAAGGCTCTAGGTGTCATAGATGGTGACGTCATGACTGCCGGAGCCTGAAAACCCAGGTGCGGCGCATCACTCATTAGCTCAGGAATGAAGCAAGCTCTCGGCAGGGATGCCGTGGGTGTAGCTGGAGAAGCAGTGCCTCGTTCCTTCAAGGAACTATAGGAACTGGTTATATACATAACCCAGAGATCTTCCTTTTCAGGAACTCACACTGCATCTATAGGCGCTTTGGGAACGAAATACCAACGCCCCCAGACCCACAAGTTCCTGCCTAGTGTGGAGCAGCACAGCTAAGGACAACAGAACCTGGGGTAGCCGGAAGGT
>JAUCNO010000909.1:20481-37553 GCA_032353835.1 Enteromius viviparus | reverse complement strand
GTATATATATATAGATATAGATATAGATATAGATATAGATATAGATATAGATATGTATATAGATATAGATATAGATATATAGATATATATCGTTTTTTTTATTTTTATTAAGGCTTAAGCCTTCAGACATTTTTATAATAATGGTTAACTGATGTGTTTCAACTTCTAATATTAGTATTATGTGTTAATCAGTCTGTTATTAATATCCCTCACCCTCATAAGTTTGCAAGTAATGCATGAAAGCACAGATTAAACCCCACAGAAGCTCTCTTACTACTCAATGTTTTCCAGATTTAAGAACACCGAGGCCATTTTCTCAGAAGTGACCCGCCTGGTTCGTCTGGACCCGGGGGCCGTCAGTGATGTTCCTGAGGCTGTGAAGGTAAAACATCCAGAACTCAACACCACCAACTGATCAAATGAGATGGCAACGAAAACTTTATCTTATAAATCTTTTAAAAAATGTGTAAAATATAAATTGAAAATTTGATTTTGTTCGTAATGTTACATCATTTGTTTTCTGTTCATATTAGTGCTTTATTTATCTTTAAAACCAGTTTTATTTATTTTAGCCAATTATGTAAATATTTTACCAATTAAATGAATTGATTCAAACAAATAAATAAAAATGTCATAATTAAAATAAAAAATATAATTAATAAATAATACAATTATATATTTAAATGTAGTGTTAATTAATTATTCATAATAAGTTCTTTTAAAAATGTATTTGAATTATTTATTTGTTTATTGAAAACGCATCTATCCTGTGGTGTGTGTAGTTTCTGGTGACGTGGCACACGATCGACGCTGATTCTCCGGAGTTGAGTCATATCTTGTGTTGGGCTCCGGCTGATCCTCCCACAGGACTCTCGTATTTCTCCAGCATGTATCCTCCGCATCCGCTGACCGCTCAGTACGCCGTCAAAGTCCTGCGCTCCTTCCCGCCCGTACGCATTACACTCATCTTATCATACGTCTTCATCTTTGATCAGTTTGAGTGCTTTTATTAATGCAGCTTTCTCTCCAATACTTTCAACAGGATGCTATTCTGTTTTACATCCCACAAATTGTTCAAGCCCTCCGTTATGATAAGGTATAGTGTGTGTGTTTTTCTATTCTGGTGGGAACTTAAACCTATACACACAGACTCATGGGGACCTAAATTGAGGTCACCACAGGCAAAGAAGCTAATAAACCACACAAAGGAAGTTTGCAGAAAGTTTCTCTGCTCTGTCAGGCGAGTGCACTGATGATGCTGTTGTGTGATGTTGAGTAGATGGGGTACGTGAGAGAATACATCCTCTGGGCGGCACAGAAATCTCAGCTTCTGGCTCATCAGTTCATCTGGAACATGAAGACCAACATCTACACCGATGAGGAGGGACACCAGAAAGACCGTAAATAAATCATGTTTTTACAGAGAACAATAACTATATAAGCGTCTACACAAACAAATCATGTCTTGGAGTATTCTGCAGTTTTTATTAAATTATATTATATTTTTTTATTATTTTAACACATCATGGGAAATGTTGCTTTTGCAACTGTTTTATTTATTTATTGTTTTTTATTATTATTATTTACATTATTTTATGGTTACACTTAAATATAAATTTAAAATAATAAAAAAAGAATAGTTCTGAATGTTATTCCAGTTTGATTGTGATGTTGTTGTATTAGTTGTGGAGTCTGCTGTTAAACTCCATCACTTCATTCAGTTCTTGTTCTTAAATGGCCCTGAGGCAGTGCTCTTTGCTGATGTTTGCTGTTTTGTAGCTGATATCGGGGATCTTCTGGAGCAGCTGGTTGAGGAGATCATCGGTTCTCTCTCGGGTCCAGCTAAAGACTTTTACCAGCGCGAGTTTGACTTCTTCAACAAGATCACCAACGTCTCAGCCATTATAAAGTACTGGAAACATCTCATCTGCAGCACCTCCTGATGAAGATGGCGCTGATTGTTTATGTTTGAAGCTGAAATCCTCTCTGTGTGTTTCAGACCGATTCCTAAAGGAGACGAGCGGAAGAGAGCGTGTCTGAGAGCTCTGTCTGATATCAAAGTCCAGCCAGGTCTGTATCATGTATCGGTGACGGATATTACAGCCTCTCTTCATGACTTTAATTGTATTTGTGTTTCTCAGGATGTTATCTGCCCAGTAACCCTGAAGCTATAGTGCTGGACATTGATTATAAATCAGGAACACCGATGCAGAGGTACGATCAGCACTCGTACAGCAGTGTATGTGTGTGTTTGATACACAATAACAACAGTCTGTGTGTGTGTTCTCTCTCAGTGCTGCCAAAGCACCGTATCTGGCCAAATTCAAGGTGAAACGCTGTGGAGTGAGTGAACTGGAGAAAGAGGGTATGCAGAGTATTACAGTATTACACGATATCATTCTGTATATAAAATATGTATATAAAATAATTTTGAGATATAATCTTGGAATCAGAAGGAGAAAGAATTTTTTTTTCTAGTTTTTTTCTAGTTACTTCTTACAATTCAGACTTCTCAGAATAACATGTTTATATCTTGCATGTCTGAAAAAAAAAAAAGAATTGTGGGTTGTTGTTGTTGTTTATCATCACATGGTGGAGATGCTACAAAACAGATGAAATGAAAGGGTAACCATTTCTAATAAGGTTTATTAGTTAACATAAGTAAACATGAACTAGGACTAAACAATACTTCTAAATTAAGCTTTAATTAAAATAAATGTCCTGTGTGTGTTTGTAGGTTTGCTGTGTCGCTCAGACTCGCTGGATGAAGCTCAGAATGGAGAAGAAGCACAGAAGATCTGCTGGCAGGCGGCCATCTTTAAAGTGGGAGATGACTGCAGACAGGTAACCCTCAGGTTAAAGACTGAAATCATAATGCACAGCAAAAACAACGCTGAAATGTTAAAGATGGGAGTGACTGTTAAAGGGTTAACTGATTTGATAAATCTGTTACATGGGCAAAAAATCTACATTTAAGTGGAAAATTGTTGGATTTATTGATTCTGAGGTTTTTTCTCCTCTCTTTATTTTTTTGGATGTCCTCTCTCCAGGATATGTTGGCGTTGCAGATCATCGGTCTGTTTAAGAATATTTTCCAGCTGGTGGGACTCGATCTGTTTGTTTTTCCGTATAGAGTAGTAGCTACAGCACCAGGGGTGAGCTATTTGATTTTATTTAGTATGTTTAATGTTGCAAATAATTATTATATATATATTATTATGTATATATGTGTTTGTGTTTATTCTTTAACATTATTTATTTAGCTTTAATTTTAAGCAAGTGTAGGCATAATGCTTTTGTGGTTGTGACTTTTCGGAGAGATGTGTTCAGACTTAAAAACTTTTTTTCTACTGACCTGTGCTTTTTTTCCTGTGACTAATCTTGCGTATTGTTTGTAAATCTCAGTGAAGCAGCAGATGATTGTATTTGCTGCTCATCTGCTGTGTAATATTCCAGATGTGTGGCACCAGCAGCTTTAGATTCCACACTGAAGTTGTTCTTATATCTGGATGTTGTTGTTTAATGTGAAGGTCCTGTGTTTTTCTCACAGTGTGGTGTTATCGAGTGCATCCCAGACTGTAAGTCCAGAGATCAGCTGGGACGACAGACAGATTTTGGGATGTATGATTATTTCCGGAATCAGTACGGAGACGAATCCACTCTGGCCTTCCAGAAGGTGAGAATAGCCAGTCAGGGGGTAATCATTACTTAAAATGATTTAAAATCATACACAATTAGCTTTAAAATGATACTATAAATCAGTATATTTCCTTTTTTAATTTTTGTCAGTTTAATGTTTCTATTTTTTTATTATTTAATTTGTTCATTTTAAAGATCCAGATCTGGAAAACCTGAATATATGAGGAACCACATTTTAAAAGTGTGTTCTAGATCTGGAAAAATAATTTCAGTAGTTCTAAACCGGTCCACTAGAGGTCCCAATGTGACTTAAACATGATTCAAAATCAAACAATACAGACATTTAAGTTACTCAATGTATTTTTTAGGTAAAAAATGTAAATGTAAGTACAATGTAATAAGCTAGAAATTGAAAATTTAGTTTTGTTAATTCACCAATAACTGGGAACAGAACATGCAGATTCATCATTGGTTTATTCATTGGTGTGTTCTTTTATTTTTGTTTACAGTTATTAAAAACAAAACTAGAGCTAGGGGCTTTTGAATATGATATGTTTAGTTACTTTTTCATTTACATCTATGCGTTTTACATTTACATGAATGCATTTAGCAGACATTTTTATCTAAAGTGAAACCTGCTGTTAAGAATTAAGGCCTCAAGTCTCAGTGTCTCTCGTGTGTGTTCATCAGGCGAGGTATAACTTCATCCGTAGCATGGCTGCATACAGTCTGCTGCTCTTCCTGCTGCAGATCAAGGACAGACACAACGGAAACATCATGCTGGACAGACAGGGACACCTCATCCACATCGGTGAGACGTCCAACAGTGAACCTCGGTTCTGAGTTTATCATGTGTGTTTCTAATGAGTGTGTGTGTGTGTGTTTCAGATTTCGGCTTCATGTTCGAGAGTTCTCCGGGTGGGAATCTGGGCTGGGAGCCGGACATCAAACTGACCGATGAGATGGTGATGATCATGGGCGGGAAGATGGAGGCCACGCCCTTCAAGTGGTTCATGGAGATGTGTGTGCGTGGATACCTGGCCGTCAGGTGAGGGTGTGTGTGTGTGTGTGTGTATGCACACATGTGTGTTAGAAACTGAGAGACTGAGTGTATCTCTGTTACGCTGCAGGCCGTATATGGATGCTGTGGTTGCCTTGGTAACACTGATGCTGGATACAGGACTGCCCTGCTTCCGCGGTCAGACCATCAAACTGCTCAAGTGAGTTCACAACAACCAAGCAGGTGGGAAATGAGGTTTATATCTGATTCGTAATGGAAAACATTAGGTTTATATTGAAAAAAATAATAATATCTAGAAAAATCGAGCTATAAATACATAAATCCTCGTTCATCGTTTGAATTACAGTACAGAACTATTAAGAAAACACAATAACAGATAGCCAAATAATCTTCAGTAATGCACAAAACATAATACATTTTTTTTATTGGAGATAAAGGTGTTTTATGTGATTTATTTATTTATTTATAAATTTATTGTAAAGGATTAGGTGGTAGGTTTTTATAATGATATTTATATTTTATATTTATATTTATATTTTTTGTATTTATATTATATATTGAATTGAATATTAGGCTTTTACTTTATTTTGTCTTTGAAATATATTAGAAATTTTAACAAATCAATTTGACATTTCTAATAACGTTTATTGTAAATTTCTGTATCATTATTTTTATTAATTTAGTTTGTCGAGATAATATTGTTAAATTACTGTGTGCAAATAATTGAAATATTACTACGACTATTTATTTAGTTTTAGTTTTATTTATTTAGAATTGAATTGAATTACTTGATTTTGTTGTGAATTCAGCCTTTAATGGTGGCATGGCATTGAATGATAAATGGATGGACAGACAGAAATGGATTGTTTAATGAATGAATAGTTTGTTGATCAGAAGTGAATGGTGTGTGTTGTAGGCAGCGTTTTAACCCCGGAGTGAGTGAGAAGGAAGCAGCAGCTTTTATCATCAAAGTCATTCAGAACTGTTTCCTGAGCAGCAGGTCAGTGTCTCTCACACACATTAATGCATGTTGTTCCTCGACACGTTTCAGTAGAAGACAACTGTGCGTAACATTAATAAGATGACAAAGTGTTCATTTCTTTCCAGGAGCAAAACGTATGACATGATCCAGTATTACCAGAACCAGATCCCCTACTGAAGGCCAGAGAAACCTCTGTGTGTGTGTTAAGGCTAAACTGCACTGCTGTGTCGGTCTGGTGTGTTTGTGCACTTTATACACCTGGAATGAGTTTGCATGGATTTCTACACACTGATATCAGCACTTATGAGATGTTTTCTGCACATGTTTGCTGCATGATGGGTTCAACTGTAAAATAATTACTGTTACATCACTTTTGTGTTATGTTGATTTATATCATGTGATTTTTATCGTCAGTCTTAAATAATTTCCATATAAATCATGTAGTTTGTAAACTACAGCCGATCGTGTTTATGGACATGAACGGCCTGGACTGCAGACAGATGTCATGTTTCAGAGGTACACAGACTAACAGTAATCAGTATTTGATTTTTTATTCATTATGATGTATTGGAGGAGAGATGTTTGAAGTGTTGGTATTTCTTGGAGGTGTGAATATGTTCATATTTCTGAATCACTGTTTATTGATCAGTTGATGGTACAGTGTGACTAATCACTCGTCTGTAAGCATCAATTTTCTGCCTCTCGTTTTATTCTGTTATTTATTCTGTGTGTAATATTTAATAAATGCTCTCAGTAGTTGCCTGTACATATTTGTCCTGCTTATTTACTGCCATACTGCATTCAGTAGCCGTGTTTCTATTACCCTTCATAATGCACAAATTAAAATTGCGAATTGATAATATGTCTAATGGAAACGCATCAATTAAAAAAATAAATAAAAATTGTCACGTGGCATATGTATAAAGTCATATGATCATTCTTCAATGTACTGTAACCTCCAAGAAACACTTGATATGTCGTGGTCGTTCTGTAGTCACTGATGCTTCGACAGTGTAAACTGCACACGGCTCTGATACGACTCTGAAGCTGATTGTGGCGTCTCGTTGTTTATGCGTATGTTTATTCCAGCCACATTACGCACGTTTCTGAAGTATCTGTGCTGCTTCTGTAAAGATACACACATTCACCTGCTTTTTAGAAACATAACCAAAAACCTGTTGCTGTGACGTCTCATGAGAGACTAAAGGTTACGTTGTAGTCGCATAACATTGGTTAATGGAAATGGAATAATGGAAACGCAGTCATTTTACAATATTCAAATATCACCAAAGTTCTGCTCAAATTTGGAAATAGTTCCACAATCACTTCTTTTAATCAGTCAATGTGAAGCCATCTCAGAATCGGAGACTCTTTAAAGTTTAGAATGAAACAGTCTAGTATCGAAAGGAACGGTAGAACTAACATAATGTTTTGTCTTTTCTTTGATGGATGTCAAAATCCTAAGAATCTCTTGTGTTAACTTGACAGAGGCTTGCTCTCTCCGACCATGTAAACCTGGTAGATGTATTTAGGCTTTTAATGATCCATTTTGCTCTCTTTTGCATGCTTTTTAAAGCTGTTCGCTTTTTTTCTGCAACCAACTAACAACACCTTTGCATCTCTAGACAGGGTCTTATTAAGGAGCCATACATACAAAGTTATCAGCAGAAGTGGAGAGTTTGAGATGCCTTTTTTACACACTTTTACACAAAGTGATCGTTTCCATGTAATTGTCGAGATGATACACTAGGTATTTGGACCGTAGTATCTGCTCTCCCAGTATGAGTGGTGGTGGGTGTATTGACTTTTTTTTGCAAAACATATTCTTATTTCAACAGATTTGCATCTAAAAGCATATTATTATTTTTCCATCCTAACCAAGTGCTTCCATTTTCATCTTTTTGTATGTTTCTATGTCTTTACAGCTCACGATATACCAATATCATATGCATAAACTCTGTCCACTGTATCACCACAAAGGACTGCACAGGTTGACATATGAAGCAATATATGATGACACAACTCTACTTTGGGGAACCCTTGACGCCACAACTTTTCATTTACTGCTTTGACCGTATCCAACCACCCTTTGTCATCTTCCTGTAGCTAAACAAGCAAGTCCACAACTGTACCAGAGGTTAAGTGTTGTTAAATGCTGAAAATGCATTGAATAGTTCAGCCAATTGTCTTGAAGAATATACTATGAAGCTTTTGTTCTTCCAGCACTGTCACTGAAAGTGTGAGATCTTATTGTGTTCGGAGTAAATTAGGAGGCTTTGATATTGAATGTGAAAGATTCATTTTGGTTAACAACATTTATCTTAGTTAAATTTTAATTTGTTACCATTTCATTATCCAAATCAAAAGATGTATCTGTTAATAACTGTACTTAATGCACCTAACAATGAAGTGAATGTGTATAGAGTTCTACTCCCTCAATTTGATTGGTGTTACAAAACATCTCTAAGGTTTTGTTTCTTACAAACAAGCAGCTTTCTCACTTCACAAGATAGAAATGTTCTGAAGGGGTGTGGTTTATTGTGATGTTTTTATCAGCTGATTGGACTCTCGTTCTGACGGCACCCATTCACTGCAGTGCATCTGATGATCACGTGATGCCTTGCTAAATTTCTCCAAACCTGTTCAGACGATGAAACCTATCTACATTTTGGATGACTTGAATGTGAGTACATTTGATTTTCTTTTCCTATGAAAATACATATGAGAGTACATTTGAATGCTGCCGTAAAAAAGAAAGCAAGCTGTAAAACTCTAAGGAGCAGCTTCTTGAGTTTTTTTTCTTGCCCAAGCAATGCACCTCACTAATTATCACCTCGGACACCATGGTAGTTAACTGGAAGATAACATGCATTTTAAGGTGCTAAAAAAACAGCTTTAAAATGCTGACAGCTGTCAATCACATGCTAGTGGAAATTTCTTAGTATTGTCTCTAGTCTAGTTGGTTTGCATAAGAGGAAGTACTGTTCTCCAAGTGTGCTACACCAATGTGGAAGTCACTCTGATTCTGATCTCTTGCTGGTTTATTGTCATCATTTATTTTTTTATTATTTTTTTTTTTACAGCTTTTTTTCAGTGTACATGCACTCATTTACATCATAAAATGTTCAAATGTTTTCATCTATGTTTTGGTTTAAAGCATGCCTCGTCATGCAAAGACTAGAGAAAGATCAGATGCAGGTTTACCAAAGCCATGAAAAGAATGACAAAAAGTAGTGAGCAGATAAATATTAAACCATGTGTCCGCTCCTGCTGCTGTTCTTCTTCATTTTTCAAATCAAATTTAAAAGGTAGACGATAAATAAACCTTTATTATTTTATTTGATCAAACCTATAGGCTATGTGCAAGCATCGTTAGTCACGTTTACATGAATCTACACCTGGCCTTCAGCAGGGATGTTAGGAAACGGTATACTGTTGCTCAGCCAAACTTCTTTTTGCTCTCAAATAAAGAACTAAAAAGAACTTGTTTTGAAATATATTGGGGCCTGAAATGTCCTGGAGGGAGGGGAGACACTATTCATTTTCTCAGCTCTCACTATGTGATGTTTTAGAAACAAACTTCAGGAGGAGCACCCACAGATAATTTACACGGCTGCTACATCAGTAGTGATTACATTATTATCCAATCAGACCAAGAGAAGTCTCCTATAAATGATCCAGAATATCCTACCTCGGTATCTCTTGATTCAGCACCCGGACTCTGCACCTTTAACAAGATCCTCTCCTTTAATACAGGGGGAGCGCTTTGGGAACCCTGGGCTCCGAGCACTCTCCCCAGACAGCACGCTAAATACGCTTAATCTTTGCTTGATTCATAATATGTAAGTGTGAACTTGTTTAGCATCGTTTAGTGGACACATAGGCTCCTTACCTATTAGAGTGTAGATTTTCTGTCCGAGCCCGGCCCGTGTGCGACAGAGCAGTAACCGAACCTGACAGGCATTAAGATATTTATATCCGAGCCCAATCACAGCTCAATCTAATTTTGACACATGCACTTTTTTTTGTTTGGAAAGCCCGCTTTTATTTAGCAACTGTAGGAAGGCGTTCGGAAACGTCAACATATGAGAGCATCAGCACACACGGGGCAAAAAGTGTCGTTAAAATACAGGCGCACATTCGCGCTGATGTGATCAAGCATACTTTCTAAATATCTGTATGCTCTCAATTGTCCCTCTGTAGAAGGTGCACATGATGGGGGCTGGAGCTCTGACTCATTTTGCGGAGGAAGTCCTTTCTTGGCCAGTTTACAGTCCAGGAGAGGTCCTCTGTGATGTGCACACCTAGGGACTTGGTGCTGCTCACTCCCTCCACGGTCACGATGTTGCTGGTCAGAGGAGCATGCTGAGTGCTCTTCAAAAAATCTCCATCTTCTCCACATTCAGAGAGAATGTTGTCTCCACACCACCCGACCAGGTGACACATCTCACTCACCCTAGTCGTGTCGTCTGCAAACTTAATGAAGAGGTTGGGGTTTTGTGGCACAGTGGAGCTGTGGGTCACCTGAGTGAATAGGAGTGGGCTCAGCATTCTAAAATAAGAGTCTTTTTTTTGTTCTTCTTCTTTTGTCGAGATGTGTGAGTGGAGGGCAGTGGGGGAGGACAGACAGTACTTGATTTGGTGCATAACTAGCCATTCAAAGCACTTCATGAAGATGGAGGTAAGTGAAACCTGACGGTAATCATTGCAGCATGAGGGAGACTACTTCTTCAGGACTGAAACCATTGTTGTAGTTTTGAGGCATGTGGGGACATCAGCCTGACTTAGCCAAATGTCTTGGGAGTTTCTCTGCACAGTAACACCTACTCCACATTTTCTTGTGAACTCAGAGGAAGTGTTAAGACTCTGCCCATCCATCTGAGAAAGCTGTAGTCTCTAATCGATGTCAGCATGAACCAGCTTTATATCCTTTTACTGGCCCTTTGGGCTGCTTTCAGTAAGTGTATTCTATTTGTTTGCCACAGATTTTGTTTATCTGCTATATGTATGGAGTGGACAGGAGTCAGTGTAATTTTTGTTATTTTTGTGTAGATTCGACTCCTGTGGGGGAGGCACATGAACTTACATCACCAGGTGATACCTTTCAATTTTCAGCTTTACAGAAAGTTTGTACGTTATATTTAGTAGCTTATGCTATGCTAAGTTGTTGTCCATAGAACAGAAATACGGTAAAATCATGCAGTTAATGTTGTGTAATCAGACAGTGAATGCTATTGACAGTAATGATTATGTTATGATCAAACCTATAGCTAAATTGGGCAGTTGTTTGTTTCTTAACTTCGGTCCACCTATCAGAAGTGTTGTCAAAAAGAATCGATGCACACCACAATCCTACATGTTTACAGCTCCTGTCACTGACTTTTATTTTTGTAGTGCAGTTGTATTATGAAGATGCTTTTTGGCTACAGGGAGGTTTTTATTTTTTTCCCAGAGTGTTGGGCCAGCAATAGCAAAAGCTCAATTAATACAGTGTTTCATTCTGGACCTAGGGACGGATGTTTTGTGTTTATCTGCTAAATGTATGTAGTGGACAGGAGTCAGTGTCATTTTTGTTATTTTTGTTCAGATCCGTCTGATGTGTGGAGACGAGATGGGCCTGAAAGATGGGAAGTACGAAAGAGATGTGAGTATTGTGATCGGGGAGTATGGCTTACATAAGCAAAGTTGGCACATTTGACAGCTCAACGGAGGATTAGAATATGTGCATTGAAAGACTGCAACGGTGTCATGGCGTGAATGATATAAGAGAAGATAAATGTGTCGCGGTGGAATGGGTGGAAAGTCTCTTGTGTAACCTGACTGCATGCCATAGAGGAATTCAAAAGAGACTGTTTGCGGAGCCAGATTTGATGTTTAACCTTTTGACACTACTTCATTTTATCACTAAATGTCACTAAATCAATAAATGTAAATGTAAACAAGAAGTAGAAATCACCATTTCAAAGGAAAATGCAGCCAAAGATACTCTTGAGTTCCAAAGTGATGTAAAGGCTGTAAATGTAAATATACTGTCAACAGAAAACCCGCTGTTTTTGGTGTGGAAACAAAGCCTCAACCTTCTCCTCTCAGTGCAGATTCAGAATGGTTGAATGTAGATTGACACAAAGTGAGGCGTATTCAAAGAGTTTGTTGCAGTGCACAAAAAAGGGGCTAGGAAGGACATGCGATACAGTATGTGTCCCTGGAGCACAAAAAGTTGCTGGGGTATATTTGCCGCAAAATTAAGGATTTTTCTTTTATGCCAAAAGTCATTAGGATATTAAGTAAAGATCATGCTCCATGAAGATTTTTTTTTTGCTAATTTCCTACCATTAATGTATCAAAATGTATTTTTTTGATTAATATGCATATTCAGATAGTTTCATATTGCAAAAATAAAATAACTGTCCTATCCTAACAAATCATATCTCAAGGGAAAGCTTGTTTATTCAGCTTCCAGATGATGTATACATTTTTTAAAATTGATCCATATGGTTTTGTGGTCCACGGTTGTAGCACTGACAAAAGAAACATGCATAAAACTGAGGCATCAGACAGGGACAGTGAAGAGGCATTGGCCCGTTTAGTCCGTTCAGTCTAGTAATCTGGTAAACTAATCTGGCTCGTAATCAAGTGGTAAAAGTTGTCTATATTTTATAATTGTTATTTGTTATCTTTGCTTTTTCCAGATCCATGGCAGATACCAGTAAGTTTTTTTTTAATATGATATTTTATTAATTGTATATTTTAGCTGCTGACTCTACAGTATAAAAATGTAGATCTGGTATACAAAAATAAAACAAAATTTGTATATAATATCTTTTATTGTACCTTTGCTGGACAGGATGGAGGTCCAGGAGATTATGTTGGGAATTATAATGTTGATGACGCATTTAACTACAAAGGTATGATCCACACACCGGCCCAAAAGAGTCCAGTGGCTTTATCAGGATTTAGTTTGAAATTTAGTTTAATCTGACTCCAGTTCCAAGTGATACTTATTATTAATATTAAATACAGTGTAAATTTAATGATTTATTTCCATTTTTGATTTATTCTAGAGCTTGCATATATTTAATTATTCATTCATTGGGGACCTAATGTCTCATTTGAGCTTTGTGGTGGCCATAACGCTGGTCTTGGATCAGAAACTCACCAGTCTAATGTTAGTCAGAGGGAGCAGGCTGACTAACACCGCCTGCCGCCTACTGCTTGCTTAAGACAAGAACTTTATTTTTCTTAGTCTTGTCCAGTACAACATGCTCACATCAGCAAACAGAAATCCTATGATGTGCCTGCTCTTATCAATCCTGAGCCTTCACTGTGAGAGCAATCTGCTGTAACAAAAGCCTCCTCAGAATGTACAGTTATAATGACTTCAGCAGAGTTCAGAATAAATCAAATCTTTCTTTTTTTTTTATGCAAAATTGTATCATGCCAATTACATAATAAAACAATCAGAAGACATTTTAGAAAGAATAATGCCGTTGTGAATCACACTTTAGCTGTGTCCTGTACATATATATACTGTAGCTATATGGAGAGTAGCCTAGTGATGCAAGAAACAAACACATAGAACACAGTCACACATGTAGCAGTTATCCTAATTTAACACAAGCACGGTCTAGAATGCATAGCATCTATAATCTTTTACTATCTATAAGTATTTCAAACACTTTTCAATCTAAAAAAATTAAGGTTTTTGATGAAAACGTCCCATGATTTAAATCCATACAGTGCACTTCAATAGACTCCAGTTTCAGTGCAGCTTCAAGGGGCTATAAATGCTACTAGACGATGAATAAGGGTCTTATCTAGCAAAACGATCAGTGATTAAAAAATAAAAATCTATATGCTTTATAAACACAAGTGCTTGCTCTGTTCTGCGTTAGGCTGATCACTCTATGACCTTAGTAATATCTCTGCAGTGCTCTTATGCCATACATTATAGTGATCTTTTATCTGCTTAGAAAATCATGACATTTTATTTTGTGTCACCACCATACTTACTCGTATAAGTAGTTATGTATTAATGGGACATTCTAAAACGCTTAAATGATGTAATACTAATGTCCCTATTAATACATTATTAAGGTTTTAATACTGTCATAAATATTTGCAATGTAATGTGACTGTGATTTAAATCTAACAAAACAATTATATTTCAAGATGTGTGCAGCCATTTCTAAAATATAAGGTCCATGTTAATGTTGATGTGCTGTATTTCAGGAGTCCCAGAGCCCAGCATCGCAGTGTACCGTCAGATGGAGGACGGAGAGCATGTGATTGTGCTGTGCATGTTTGCCACATTGCTGTCTGTGAAGAGTGAATTGAAATACAACATAAAAAAACGCACATGCTTTCCTGCAGATTCTTCACTGATATGTGTGTATATAGTCACTGTGAGTCCCCCTGCTTCCTTCACCTGTGTGCATGAGATTGGTTCTGATGTAGATGTCAGGAACCTGCACAGCCAGACCTACAACTACAATGAGTCAGGTACACAAATACACCTCTGGAAGAACTTTCAGATTTAATTTCCTTGATTATACAATATTGCTAAATTTTGCATTTGAAACCTTTTATCGGTCCTTCTACCTCTCTTATCCTCGTCTGATGTCTAGGATGCATAATTAGCCATTTACTGTAAAATAGAAATGAATCATACAGCTGATTATTAGAGTGTCTATATATGGTTATATTTCAGTGCATGCAAGCCAAAATATAATTTTAATATCATTGCATTTCCTTCCAGTCTCGGATCATTGTGAGCAAGGAGTGTCTTCATTATACATCTGCTTTTCCTCCTTCATTGCTGTTGGTCTCTTCTTCATGATTGCAGCAGTGATTGTGACCAACATCAGGAGCAAAACTAAAGGTGTGTGTTTCGCCAGGTACTCTCTCATTTATAGCAGCAATCAATATTATAAGGTCTGAGCAAAACCTAAAACTGAAAATAAATGCTCACTTTATGTATTTAATTGAATTATTGGCTCAATCATCTTTATCTGCTAAAGATGCCTTTCAAATAAAGCTTAAGTAATTTTCAGATTTTCAGAGCTGTGGATTCATGTAATAAACATTTTAAATGAACCAAAAACATTCTCTTCTTATCTTTGTAAATCTTAACAGACTGTTGTGGCACACTACACAAGTGCTCAGCATATAGTATATATTTTCTGTGTCTGCTTAAAAGTCTTACTCCAGTTATTAATGTGAAATGCATTTTTGATCAAATATGCTAAAGGAAACAATTTAGCAATTATATGATCATCATGTATATCTGATTGATTTTGTTATGATTTTGGGGTGAAGATCAGATTTGGGTCAGGCTTGAGCTTTAGAAGTTTAACAGCACACAGAAACTAACACTATAAACCCACTTCTGTTAACAGACACCAGCTCCACAGCGGAAGCATAAAAACTGGAAGCATAAAAAAGGGAAGAGAAGAGAAATATATATATAATATCTAGAAGAAAGAGTGCACTTGTGCAGTAATATTCTCTAAAATGGCGGAAGACGTAAGTCATGGGAGAAGATTGGTTTATGATGTTATTTTTGTTTTCTTTGAGCAAATAAAAGTATTCTCAGTGTCGCAAAACTGTAGTTGATCTGCTTGAAGTTGAATTTACTATAATTTTTTTACCACGTTTCTGCACCTGGGATCATTTCAGTTGTGTTGCTGTCTATGAAGGGCCAGATGCCTCTCTGATATCCTCACAAATATCTTAATTTGTGTTCAGAAGATGAACGAAGGTCTTAGGGATTGGGTAATTGGTTAATTACGTGAGGGTGAGTAATTAATAACAGAATTTTTATTTTTGGGTGATTTCCCCTTCAGCTTTCTTTCATCAAGACCGTTTAGACACTCAGGGCTTGTTATTAGTGAAGTGTAAACAGTTTTTGTTTCAGATACAGCGTCAAACAAAGTAATATTATCTGTGAGTATAGCGGCATATCTTTAATGCACGCTCTTATACCACTTTTGCAGCTGGTCCAACAACCAGTATTCGTAAAAAACGCAAGTAAGGCAAAATCTTCCTTTATAGGAGTTTACTGAACAAAATGCAAACAAAAATACAAAGGTACAATAGACTCGATATAGCTCGGTCCAAAAACTGTGTTGCTTCCAACGTCTATAGCTGCAATCTGACTTAAACGTACAAAACTAATGACATCATGAGGTATTACTGCAGGAAGCCAAATATGCCAAATAAAGTTCTTTAAACTGTATTAATTATTACATTATGCATTTTAGAAAATACAATTATTATGAATTCTTATTACATTTTAATATCATATTTACCATGTTTTAACCTTTTTAACTAAATTATCCTTATAAATAATTTCACTTTTACAGTGAGCTCATCCACATCCTGATGACTGAAATAAAATGTTCTAGTTAGTCTCATCGGAGCAGTCCACTGTTTGCACTACATCTATCAAACCACACCTGTATTTCCTTAATAACAGACATTATCATTTAACACCCTGTACTTTACCCTTTCCTTTTGTTAAACCCTAGGTGTTTTTTGTCAATCAATAATTAACAAAGAAATGGGCAACAGCATCTACAGTACCATGCAATAGTACTTTCAGATTTCGTTTAAATATATACAATATATACATATAATGAACTTTGTTTCAAAGTTAATCCGCTTTGTAATCATCTGTATTGTATAAATTGCTATCACATGAACCTTTTCCACTTTAAACTCAATAAGTTACTAATTACTTCGGAAAGAAAACACAGAAAATATCGATGTTTCCAAAAACATAAATTGCTTGATCTTTGAACCATGAAACATCTTTCCTAGAAATGGTTTCTCTTCCATGAAAATGAAAGTAATTTTAGCATTGGACAGAAAGGTCCACCCACCTGACGTCACACGACCGGCCCTATATATACACACTCTGAAGCCGCTTCCTTATTAGTCGAGTTGAGTCGAGTCAAGTCAAGTCAAGTTTTATTTATAGAGCACAAGTTTAACACAACGGTAGTTGATCCAATTAGTGCACTTATTTCAGGCGGAGAAAGATATAGGTAACAGGTTTGAGATGCCCAAGGAGCAAGGAAAACAGGGGAACCAACTAGGAGACATGCCGATTCTAGACAAAGTCAAAATTACAGTCGCCGATGTACCTGAGTCATCCACCACAGAAAACAAGCCCGGTTTTTTAGAGAGAACGTTTACTTGTGTTGCTCATATGGTTTATTGTATATTTCAGATTCTTTCGGGTGCACTGAACATCCTTCGGTGTTTCCTAACTGAGTTCAGCTGCCTACAGATGGTTTCAGCTCTATATCAAATCGGATCAGGAGTGAAAGCTTTAGTTCGGGAGTTTAGAAAAATCCCATAAGGCTCCGGGAGAGGAGGCGTCATATTTAAAAAAATGACGGAAAGTGGAAACGCGGCTCATTTTAAGTG
>JAUCNO010000909.1:8761-20381 GCA_032353835.1 Enteromius viviparus | reverse complement strand
CATCCACTTTTAACCCCCCCCCCCCCCCTACTTTTAATGGCTGGCTGAACCTGTGTGTGTGTGTGTGTGTGTGTGTGTGTGATGTTTCATGTGTCAGTTTGAAATCAGTGCAGGTTAAACCTGCAGAAGAGTATTAATAAAGCTTGGTCCTGTCAGCGTCTCATAGCAACCGCATCCTCACGTCATTATGATGGAACCATTAAAGAGCGAAACAAAGAGACCAAAACAGAAACTCAGAGGAGCTGCGTTGAAAGACACCAGGATGTTAATGGAACTATTAAGTGCAGGATGATAATTAAGATGATTCTGTATCTATATCCTGGAGTCAGTCTGAACACATCAAGGCAGCATTAAAAACACCAGCATTATTATTCAACTGCTCCACATATTAAAAAAAAAAAACAAGAAATATATTTAATTTAATAAATAAACTTGTTAAACTGCTTCTAAAATGCATGTTAAAACAAAATGTACAGTGGTCGGTAACTTTAATTCAAACAGCTTGAATGCTTAAAGGATTACTGTTTAGTATTACATCTACTGCTTTTTATTTTCTGATTAAACTTTTTTAGAATGTAATCTTTAGGCTGTTAATGTAAATGTTTTTGCACATTATATGTGCACTTTTTATTTCAAGGCTTAAGTTGCAGATTTACAGGAAGATCTCTCTGTATAACTCATCTTTATCACAGTCCAGACTTGGATAATTATGATTTACTGAGAGGTTAATAGATCTGAATGACTTAAAGATGCATTCATTTCTATGTATTTTGCTGTGGTGCTTTCATTGGCAGGATCATCTCTTGACCTGCTTCTTGTTTATGGTTTTAGTGAAAGCATCCACGTTATGTTGGAACTTAAACATCAACGCGTTTTCCTTTTCAACTTTCAACTAACCTTAACTTTGAATAACAGACTTATTCTCTCTGTTGACTGGGTATTTTAATTTAGGCCTACGTGCTGTGAAGAGGCCTGTTTATTAATTTATTGTATATTGTGCAATAATTCATATTTAAAAATACATTAGCCAACAATTAAGGACGTTCACTTCTCGTCGTGACATGATCAGTTTATTTTTGCTTATTCAGTCCTTCGTTAAAGCGGTGATATGGCGTCCTCTAGTGGCTCGATGGAGTTACTGCGTTTAAACACATGACGTCTGCAGTGCGAGGATGTGTCTTTATCTTCAGGTCATCCATGATGTAGATGAGGTTGTTTCTTCATCAGATTTGAAGAAATGTAGCATTGCATCATTTGCTCACCAATAAATGCTCTGATCACGTATGTCTTAACTCAGATTTGTGTACAGTAAAATATAACCAAGTATAGAATACCCTTATAAAGGAAACGATGTGTTTCCTGATAACTACATTTTACATAAACAAAAAAACTTTCTCTAAATCATTTCTTTATTTAAAGTTGATGAGTAGTACATTATGTAAATTTCTGTTAATGGCCTATAAGCAGTGAAAACCAGCTCTTATGTGTCCCTTTTGTAAACAATACATTTATTTGTTTGTTAGTTTTGTGATGCAATAGTTAGAACTGATGAGTTTAGAAAAGCTCCATTTCGATTATGATATGACATTCACATTTTTTTTAATGTAGGGGAGACATTTGCAACATATTCCTCCAATCAGGAATGAGCTAGAGTGACGACACTAATACTGCACGTGCTCAATTAGCCCCTCCCCCAAACTGAAAGAAATCAGCCATATTTGACCATTCCTTCAGGAAAAAGCAGATTTTGATGCAAAGAAGTACAGTATATTCCTTAATGTTCCAACTATTTCTCTGTTTTTGTAAAGTATTCATTCGAATAATCTAAATCTGTGTTTTTTGGGTTTCTAATAGATATTGCTATGAAGTGTTAAAGCTATTGTCTCAATAGCAATAGCAAGTTTCATAATGGCTGAGAGAGTAGGGTGTTGCAACCGTCCCTTATCACAACATTGATATAAAAGCTTGTCATATTAACAATACAACTGGAATTTTGTGGATTAATAAATGACCTTTCAATCCAGCTAACCCTTCCTTTTTAAGTAAGGTACATACTCTCAAACTAGGCCACACTGTAGTCTGTATATTTTCTCTTTGTTTACAGTATGCCACAAGAGAAGAAACGCACAGCAGATGGGTGTCCCTCTGTTCTGGAAATATAGTGAAGGATGAAGGCAGGACAGGGAGGTCTGCAAAGGATTTTAAGATTTTATCACACAACCCTCGATGTGAAAAAGAGAGAGAAGCTTTAGAGACCCAGGAGAGGAGCCGAAGGCAGCTACTGGACTCCCAGGAGGGTCTTTTCAGAACAGCAAGAAAAGAGCCTTGCAGAATACTTAAAAACTGCAGCTGATCTGAGCATCAAAGAGGAAGGGATAAAAAAAAAAGTATGTAAACAAGAAAATGTTGAAAGAGGCTGTCTATTAGAGTAAAATGAGGAAAGAAGAGTGGTTGGGAGAACAAGACAAGAAATTGAGAATATATTAAACCCTAAACATTTCTTCAAGTTTTCAGGCTCACTGGTTTGCTTTCCAGCTGGCTGTGCATTACTCTAATTATCCTGAGAAATTGAATGACAACTCCATGCCAAGCTATGACTGGTTCTTGGGTTTTATGTCTTTTCATATGGAGTCAGTTTTTTGACAATCTACGGAAAGTGCTAGATAAGCACAGATTTAATGCCAAAGACATGTGGAACCTGAAACAGGTCAACTGGCTGATCTGATTTCTGCTGTCTGGTGTGTCTGTTCTTAATCACCCTTTAAACACACTTTTTGTATTCATATTACAAAATATATAAAAATTTCATATTTTTGAAAATATGAAATCTTATTATTTATTTAGTTATTTGTTTATCTTCAATCTCACTTTAAAAGCATTTGTTAATTTAAATAATTATAAAAAAATATATATGGTTTGCTACAGGGCAACAATTCAATAAGCAAGATATAAATATTAAATAGGTTAAATTGTCAATATTGTCTTTTTTTTGCTCTGTTGACAAAGAAAAGTGTTGCAAACTAATCCACGACGTGTGTCTCTGCAGCAACATACAGCGTTATTACTGAAGAAATTAGCATATTTGAAAAAATTGGGTGAGTCAATGATTCACTGATCCATTCACTTTTAAGAATGCATTGACTAAATTACTAACTTATTCTATATTGTACCAGAGATGTTATGAACACAACGTGAAGCTGTTGCAGTGTTGTGGTGCACTTTACAATTTACACCCACCACCTAAAGCTGAGGAGCACCTGAGACCATGGCTGAAGGCACTAAATATAAAGCTTCCACCCAAGCCTCGTCTGTCAAACAACCTTACCCTGAGAAATGTTGTTCCAGTAAAGAAGTCACTCCAGGTGCTGAAGAAAGGGTCAGATTCAGGTAAGTTGACCTAGGTTAGCTAGCTATGTGTATTAATAATCTGATAGGGATTTGTTTTTAGACCTCTTTTCACAATGCATATTGTTTCGAAGCAGCTTCACAAGAAGTGTTTGAGTGGTATAATGTGTCAGCAACGAGTGTTTAATAGTGCTGTAATAATGTAGTTAATGTTTCTTTAAAACTGAACTTAAATGAACAGTGATTAAAAGAAATTCAGACACAGGTACAGTATGTTCATTTGCTTTGCACACTATAGTACCTGCGTGTTTTGAAAGTAGAATAAATATCCTCACTAGACACTAGAGGACGCTGTTTATACTGTATTCCCCCCAAAAAACTTTCAGCTAGTGGAAGAAACCAGTCAAATCCAAAACCTTCAGTGATTATACTGTAGTTTTAGTGTTGTCTCACACATACAGTATAACTGTCGTGCACCATTTCATATAATTCACTTTTTATTTAAAAATTTTCAATTCAACATGTATTCATTTAAAGAGAAAATTTAATTAGATCTCTGAATGTTCAGGTAATGTTTTAAAGCTGCTGCTCACAGTGAGATTTTTAATATCAGCGTCCGTTGAAATCCTTCAGAGTGGAAATTATTAATGGTTTAAGAGCACAACTATAAAGTTCCTGCAGTGCTCCGATTACGTCTGTGAGTTATATCTGAATGGAGGATCACTTATACATTTCTGTACAGCTGCTTTGAACTGCTGTAAAAGTGCTATACAAATCGATTTGGCTTGACTAGATACCAACACTGTCACAGGTTTAGTCCTGTTGTGATCGGTAATCTTCTTCAATAATTGCAATAATGCTTGAGATTGCTATAATGTTACACTTTATATTGTGGATGCTCTTTACACATTTTTTTATTAATTTCTGTACTGATTGATTGATTTATTTATCATCATTAAAAAATGTAATGTAAAATACGAAGACTCCAGTAATATGAATATGTAATGAGGCATCTTCACCATTGACATCCATACAAATGTGAAGTCCTCTTGTCTCCTCGGTGAAGGTTCTTGGAGGAGGAGGGTACAGTATAACAGCGCTGGCATGTATCAGCTCACTCATCTGTGCTTACAGTGATTCAGATCAGTGTGTGAGCGATGCTGAACTCAAGTGGAGAGAGAAACCTCAGGGTTTGTTTTACCAGGGAGTGGAAAATGGAAATTCAGTCACATGCACTGTTCCAGACCGGCTTTCAGAAACACAAAGCTCGATGCTTCTGCATTTCCTTGGTGTAGAAGAAATACTGAAACTAACCAGAACTTTTTGACAGAAAAGTAAGTTAACTTTTTTAAAACAACTTCTAATACACTGCCATATATTGTAACAAGCATGATGCTGTTCTGAATACATCAGTTATGCTCTCTTGCTTGTGTCATACTGCTTGTCATTAAAAATATAACACTTTACATTTAACATCAAATTATGTTTACAGCATTTACTGTATTCATTTTATTTAATGTACTCATAAATGCTCAAATTAACAATAGATGCAATATTCATTGTTAATTCATGTTTACTAGAAAGTGTCCCTGGAGCACAAAGGCTGTCAAGCAGCACAGGAATATTTTGTAATAATAGTCAAAAAAATATATATATTAGGATATTAACTAAAGATCATATTCCATGGAGATATTTTGCTCATATCCATACATAGTGACGATTGATTTATAATATGCATTGCTAAGAACTTTAACAGCTTTAAATGTAATTTTCTCAATATTTTGTACCCTAGATATTCATTTAGTTGTATCTGTGCCAAATATTATACAGAAACTAACCATACAGTGGCTTATTTATTCAGCTTTCAGATGATGTATAAAACTTTTGTGGCATAGTGTATAGTTAAATATTCTTTATTATTATTACTTTTGTTTTAATGTTTTATCATGCTTTTTATGTTTATATAAATATCCTATATTTCTATATAAACATGACTACTAGCCTATATGCTTCTCTTTATGGGATTTCTGAGTGGTGGAAGTCACACACGAGGTCATATGGATGGAAAAATCTGATTTTCTCATGCTGAAACTGCTGCTTCTTTCCAGGCTGAGGTAAATAGAGCTACACACACACACACACACGCACGCACGCACACACACACACACACACACACACACACACACACAAGCAACAGTCAGGCGGCGGAGGATGCGCACAACATGAGCAACAGCCAATACAGCTCATAGACAGCAGAAGACGGTGAATTCCGACTCTCTTCTTCTCGTTCAGCGTCGGGAATGTGATCTAGACACACTTCGCTTCTTCAGTCTTTCATTATTCTGGATCAGATCTCGGTTCATCGCCTCGGTTCGGCGGAGACGCTTCACATCACAGGTGACTGATTCATTTTTCCTAATTTCTGCGTCTGTGCTGAGGTAAAACACGCTCTACCTGATGCGAAAGCACGCCAATTTCCTATCCATGTGAGATCATGTCGTATTCAGAATGAGCTTGGATAAATCAATTCATCTCGGCTCATACGCGTTCCGTTTATTCCTAGAGATCCGTGCGCGCGCATATCCCCTTATTCCCTATCTAGTAATGAATTAGAATCGCTTTATTGGAGAATATCGCCCCGTTTGGATCGGTGTGATGCACTGATGAGATTCTGATGAACAGATCCGGAGGAGACGCGGAGCTGGAGACCATATGGAGAGGAACGAGATCATTTGTTCGTAAATGAAGATGAATCGAGAGCGGATTTATGAGCAGAGCCGACTCTTTCACACGCATGCTCGATAAAACGGACCTCAGACAGATGTTTGGCTACAACTGGCTTATAATAGAGCAGATTTAAGGCCACATCGGGTTGAGCTGAGAAGAACAAGGGTTTGTTTCGGATTTATGATAAGTTTGCCGTATAAATCATCAGAGGTCTGCAGTTATTGATACTGGATCTTTCCTTGGGGTTTGTTAAAGAGCTCATGGATGAGGAGAGGGATATCTCTCTTTCTGTATGTGCGTGTTGGTATATCACATGCATATGCCTGATATGATTTGCTACAGGTTCTGCATGTGGTATGCAGCTCACAGAATTACCTACTGATGGCAAAAGTCAGACCGCAATAATAAAAACAATTCATGTAAAAACTATATGTTTTTAAAAAACTGCTGCTTGAAAAAATATATTAAGAATTCATATGTAAATGTAATTAAAATTATTTTAAGCATTCTTTTCATGCATGCACATAATTCACAATACAGTTTATTATATATATATATTAGATTTAAATAAAAAATAAAGCTATTTAATGGTGTAAATGCAACATAAGAAAATGCCAAAAAGAAGAATAAATAAAAAATAAAGCTATTTGATGGTGTAACTGCAACATAAAAAAATGCCAAAAAGAAGAAAAAGATTTATTATTTAGTAATGCATTAGATGTATGTACTGTATATATGACACCACTGATGAAAGAACACAGCAGCAAATGATAATTGATTGTTTTAATGATAATTCAACTGCTATATACAATACCTCCAAATAAATGAAGTTTGATTTATAAATATCTGTGCTGATTTTCATTCTTTTTCTGTTTGTTTCATTACATAGGCAATAGTGTTCCAGAGTATGTGGATGCAAAAACTGGCAGTTCTGTCCAAGAGCAGCATGTTCTCCTTCGACTGGATGTAGACCAGGAAACGGGGCTTGAGGACTGCAGGAATATCACTAGCAGTGGCTGGACTCCGTCTCAGATCATCTATTTGTTGGATTATTCTGCTGAGGAGGAGTTACTTCGGAGAGCATGATTACTTCCAGACCTGGAATACTAGAGACTAATCTAGTTTATGTGGGCAAACTCAATTACAGCGGCGAATCCCTCATGTGAACAGAGCAGAGTCTAATTCGTTTTGCTGCAGGACGTGCGTTGACTTCAGCAGTTTGTGAGCTTGTTCTTAAGCAAAATCAAGAATCTTCATAATGCGTTTTCAATAGGAACATTCTCTTGGAACATTTTCCCCTGCGTATATTGGGACGAAATCCGTTGTGTTTGGTGTTGGTGTGGAGTTGAATCGAATGGCTCGACCCGGCTCTGGGGTTCTGGTGTCGCTGAGAGGCGGATACTCGTCTCAGAGCATGGCTAGGGTGGTGGTTTGGGAATGGATGAACGAACACGGTCGCTGGAGGCCATACAGTGCTGCTGTTTGTCATCACATCGAAAACGTCCTGAAGGGAGACGCTCGAGGGACCGTCATACTGGGGCAGGTGGATGCACAGCTCGCACCCTACGTCATAGACCTGCAGTCCATGCATCAGTTCAGACAAGACACGGGTGAGTCACAAAGACATGTTTACGTATGTACAGTGGATTTGAATTGTATCTGAATCGGTGCGTTCAAGTCATGTTGGGAAGGTTGGAATTAATGAATGAAACTTGGAGCACTTTTCAGTTAGTTGACAAGGCAATATTCAATAACTTAAAGGATGGAAAAACGTTCCATAAAGCATTGCAAATTATATAAATGGATTTAATAGGACAGAAAAATAAAGCAATTATTTAATTATTTCTAGATGCAAAATATGAATAGCTATACAAATAGTCAAGTATTTTGAGAGGACAAGGAGATTGACTTGAGTTTGACATTGACCACGTTTCATGGGAGGGGGCGGAGCTAAAGAGCTCTCATGCACTCGTCTGATTGGTCGAATTTTTATGCACAGCATCATGGGTAATGTGGTTTTTCGCCACAACTTTTTTGCTATTTAACATGTTTATTTTGTGTTTAAAAGTGGAATTAATGTGAACAAATGAGTTCAGCAAAAGCATGGACGATCAGTTAACCTCAGAGCTCACAGCAGGTGTGTCTTTGAAAGTTTATTGGTTATTATTCAAATTAAATCATTATGCATATTTTATTGTAAAAATTGTGCGTGCATTTTATGCAAGCAACTGAGCTAGCTTTATTGTAATTGAAAATCATATTTTATAAAATATTTTGACAATGCTGCATCTATTCCATCTGCCATTTTTTTTCTACCTGAAATGCCCACAAATTAATGCATTTACATTTAAAATGAAGCTAGCTGAAAATTGCATATGTAAAATATTTTTGGATAATGCAGATATGATCAAATATATAATAAATACATTTACAGTACCTTCAGATATAGAATAAATGCAAAAATACACTTAGTGTGCATTCTTTATTGTGGAAGTAGTCTGCAAAAAATATTTGTCCTTACTTTTTTGTAGAAATGTTGCACTGCCATCTTATTGTGATTATCTGATGTCATGTTTACGACATCCCAGCTTGTAAATTTGAACTTCCCAAGAGAACTTGAGCAGAGTAAATGTGTAGACTGCTACATAACCACTTACTTCAGTTCCCACACATCAAAAGCACACCTTACAAGGTTAAACGTTCAGCAAAAGTGCATCAGAGCAGAGACTGAACGGATGGTTTGAGGATGCACTCGTTTGATAGAGCATGAATGCATGTGTGTGTTTGCGCTATGTTGCATTTGAAGTCAACTAGATGAACAAAGACAGCTTGAGGGTTTTTGGACTGTTTGGAAAATCTGTGCAGTTCCTACCAAGAGCAGATACTCTCTGAAGACTCTCTCTCTGCGCGCACACACACACACACACACACATGGATCGGCACGTCCCTAGGGCTCTCTGTTCGCATGATGCCATTGCCGCAGGCCCCTGTTTTCCCTCATGAGAGAACAAATGACCTAAAGTAGAACGGTTGAGGGTTAAATTAGGACACATGGGATGCTCCGTGGAAAACTGAGCTGTGTGTTATTTTGGTGCATGTTTGTGTTCATTACAGTGTGAAAATCCCCATTTCTATGGTGATAACAACACTAAACATTGATGCAAAATTCATGTTTTCCTTCAGAGTTTGGTCAGACAAACAGATACTCCCGACCTCAAACTTTCATGGGTTGAGTAAACGTTCCTATATCAAACTAGATCAAAGAGAAGGTATTGTAAAAATGGCACACATTAGCTTTGATCTCACTGCAGAGTGATCTGGATGCTGGTTGCTCTGAAACCACAATATTACACAACTATTTTAGTCTTATTTTTGTGTTAATTATCTAAACATTCTTAAATAAAGATACTTGGGAATTAAGAAGCAAAATCACACATGATATTTTGTAAATAAAAAAAAAATATAAATATATACAGTACCTCCACTAATATTGACACCGTTGATAAATCTGAGCAAAGGTGGCTGTGAAAATAAATCTGCATTGTTTATCCTTTTGATCTTTCATTCAAATAATTGACAAAATTCTAACCTATCATTGAAGTAAAACAATTGAAAATGGGGAGAAAACTTATGACTAACTATCTCTTTTTCCCTCTATGACCAGCTCCATGATGGCTCTTCTCCTCTTTAGTTCAGCTCACTCAGGGTTCAGGTCAGAGCGCTGGGACAGACATGGCCAAAGCTTTATTTTGTGCTCAGTGACTAACTCTTGTGTTGATTTGTGTCAACCCTCCAGGGCTGTTCTGATGTTTGTTTTGGATTATTGTCCCAGTTGAAGACCCAACGATGGCTCATTATAAGATTTCTAACAGAGTCAGTCAGTTTGAGATTTATTATCTGTTGGTATTTGATAGAATCCATGATGCCAATATGTCCAGGACCTCTAGCAGAAATATCAAAAACACAGCAGTATACTTCATTGTACACATGGAGTACTTTTTATTGTTCTGTATATCAAACCCATCTTGAGTGATTGCTGCTAAAAAGCTCATTTTCTAGTTTCATCTGATCATAGAAGCCAGTCCCATCTGTAGTTCCAGTCCTGTCTGACAACTCAACATGCTGGAGATCTCGGTCAGACTCTTTTATCCATTACACTGAAGTTTACATTTAACCAGAAAGACTTGTTCAGACAGTTTCATCACGTTTAGCTGGAAAACAGCATAGTGCTGGAAATCAGTAGCATAAACCAGCGTGGACCAGCGTGTAAATCCAAAACTGCACTTTTCAGCCAGATGGTTTTTCAAATGGAAGTACATCTTCTGTGAATTTAAAAGAGAAACTCTTTTAGACTCTTCTGGATTTTTCAGCCTTCTGGGTAATCTGTAAAACCAGGCTAAATCTAAAATGAGACATCTCTCATTGTATGATGACCCCTGACTCTGTGGTTTAAGGCTCCACCAACTTCCAGATGACTGTGTGTGTGTGGGTTTACTCACTGTAGTTATACTTGTGGGAAATAAATTGTCCCCAGACGTGAGCTAAATCGGACAGAACCTTCATTTGGGAGTTTTTAAAATTCTAACCACGCAGAAGGTTTTCTTTTATGCTGATTTGTCAGAAGTCCTTTTAATGAGCATTATCTAAAAACAATACACCACTACGGCAGCTCTTCATTTAAGTGCATTTGTATAGGGTGCTATTATGATTTTTCTCTTTTCAACATTAGTAAATATAAAATTTGGCTGTTTGATTTTCCTTATACTGTATATAGACATTTAAACTAATGCGTTAGCATAATGTTTAACTTGGCTCATTCTGTCTAGTGCTTTGACAGATGTGTGTGTTTAATGTGTGATATGATTCCTCAGCACAAAACTTTAATTTTACAGTCATATCCTTATCCGTAAATGTTGCATATTCATGCATGGGTTTCTATTTTAATAAAGGACCTTCCTGAAAGTCTGGATTAAACTGAATTTACTGAATGAACGGTGGCGGTTGAGAGGGGGAAATTAATAAGTAGCGCACAATATTATTAATTTTTGCTAAAAGATCTGTTGATGGATGTTAAGTTTATGTTAAAATATAACATGTAATTCAAGCATTTTTGACTATGTATTCATGCTGAACATTCGAGTTGTGTTTTTCTTTATCATCTTCATTATTATTTCCTTTTCTAGTGTTAAGATTTAAACTCTCCATTGAAACTGTGCTTTATGACTCTTTTTGAACATAATGTATAACAAGGATATAGATATATTCACCATAAAGGTTTATAGCATTCATTTGGCAAGTCTGTTTGAAGGACAGCATCATGCAACATGTGGAATTTGTGCATTTTGTCAAAAAGAAAGGCTCTTTATCCAATTAACTAATGGCGCTTTTCCACTGCGTGGTACGGCTCGGCTCGTTACGGCACGGTACGGCTCACTTCGGCTCGGTTTGCGTTTTCACTGCAGTTTAGTACTGCTTTAGAGTGGGCGGGATTATTCACGTGTCGTTATAGTTGCGCCGCCTCTACTGCCGTGACATCATCGTAAACGCG
>JAUCNO010000907.1:0-23689 GCA_032353835.1 Enteromius viviparus | reverse complement strand
TATTTTATAGGGAAGGAAGGTGGATGTGATTGGGTGTACTTGATTAGGGAATCGGCAAACAGCCGTGGGTAATTACTACGTACACGAATCTCTCGAAACCATGTTTTTTGCAAAACATAAACCATATATTTTTTTGCTGAGTATTTCCGTCAAACTCATTGCACTTCCATCATATAAACCCTCTTGGTTTGGTCCATATTACAAAGCTGAAATAGCACATTTTTCACTGACAGAGGACCAAGCAGGAAGGGCAGTTTAGTTTTATTTTCTTCAGTTCCTGTGTCACATTCCAGCGCGCAGCCAAAGGCAAGTGATATAGTGGAGCAATAGGATTTAGCTAAACTGAAGGCCATGAAAACACTCGGGCTTAACATTTATTCAAGTGAGAGATTTAGTTCCTGCGTCAGGCCTTCGAAGAACAGGGTGCCAAAGGGGACAGTACATTTACAAACATATGCGGACTTCAGACTAAATTTGACATTGGTTGAGTCCAATGTTTAGTCCTTCTTTTCCTTGTTTTGGCAAAATTAATAAACACGTACTATTAGACTCATTTTGTAGGCTTCTTTTACTTGTTATTTAGTTGCTTTATGGTACGGGCCAATGAGTACAACTTAAAAACAACATTAAGTACATAATTCCACCTTTCTTCCTCTCCATCTGAACCGTGTGAACTCGAGCCCTGTGTCGTTTGTCTCCCCGGGCAGCTAGTCCTGTCACGGACCACAAACGATTACTCAAAGAGTTTCACAACTGTCTCTTTAATAGTGTCATTTTTCATCCCAAGAGCTTCTGCTCTCTTGTCTCCTCAATCAGGAGAAGCTATTAATTGAAAACCCATCAAAAAACGTCTTATCCTAAGTCTCCTCCATGACTGATGCACTGTCTGAATCAATTTCTTCCTATACAATTTGGAATGTGTTCAGACAAGGGTTCAAAGTTTCGCTAGTTAGCATGGCCCAGTTAGTATTTATAATATTTCAGTATTATTTGTATAATATTATATTGTTTATTCATATTTTGATTAGCTTTTATTTTTTAATAGTTTTAGATTTAATTTGAGTTTATTTTAGTAATTTTCTTTTTCTTTTTTTTATTAGTTTTAGTGTTATTATTTTTAATACTACAATATCATAATTCATGATCGGATCCAAAATAAAGGTTTTTGTTTAAATTAACATATGTGTCATGATTATGGCAAGAGTGTTCGGATCCAAATGCATTCTTTATTCAGGTTAAACAGGCAGGGTCAGATACACAGGCAAACAGAGACAGTGGAGGCAAGGCAGAAATCATGGTCAGGGTAAACAGGAACAGATCAGAGCAGGTAGCAAACAATCACAATCCAGTAGAAAACAGGCAGAGGTCAGAACAATGGAAAATAAACACAGGAATATAATGCTTGGTATAGACACCAGAGCAAATCAAGACTTTACTGTTGTGTGACTGTGACATTTAAGCAGTGTGTGATGGGTGTGGTGATAAACTGCAGCTGTGAGTGCTAAATACAACATGCGAGCAGGTGAGAGTGTGCAATGCATGATGGGATATTGATTCCTTGTCAGAATGATTGCAGGAATGATTGCGCGCGAGTACTTGAATTTGCGCGCGGGTGACATATCAAGCGCGAACGAGGGTTTGAAATGAGTTCGCGGGCCTTGTTTCTTCGCAGTACATCTGTTTTCCTCTCGCCAGCATCAGTGGTGCTTTTATTTATATTTTATTCCACTCGCTTATTAATGGCATAGATTTGCCGCCATAGATTAAGTGTGTTTTTCGCGAGCTGGTTGCTGCTGCGGCGGGGTGGAGGATCGCAATGCCGGCTCAGCATCGTGATGTCTATCGGCCATCAGTGATGGATGATGGCATCGTCTATCAACCCAACCCTAATGGAGATTGGGGAATTGGAGAGAGAGTCCTGTGTGAAAGTGCGTAAGTGAGAGTTGCTAGGGCTAGAGGGCACTGTTACATTATGTGTGTATACTGTGGATATTTATTTTGTATACATAAATACAAACGTGCATTTCATGTAAGAAAACTGTTGCTTTAATATGAAATAATAAAAATATATTTAAAATATAGCAAATATAAGAAAACGTAAATATTCATATAAAAAAGGTACATGTAAATAATTTCAAAACATACTGTGTCTTTATCTATACATAATAAACCAACACAGCACACACATACATACATGTATATTATGTAAACAAAAGCTTTTATTTGTATGTTTTAATTTTAGTCATTTTGGTATGTGTTTTTGTTATTCTATTTGGTTATTTAAAATAGTTATATTTAATTTAAAAATATATATATATTTTTTTTTGTTTTACTGTTTTTAAATGAATACTTCAATGCAAGCTTATTTATTTCAGTTATTTCTCTTTTTTTCAGCTGTATTTCAATTACAGAAAAATATTTTTTATAGTTACCTATAACAAGACTGTAACTTAACTATAACAAATACTACCACTGACAAATTTCTCCACTGGCAACCATTCAGAAGTAGCCTTATATGGGTAAAATATTGCAAAACGCTCTTTTTGAGGTAGCATCAACCAATCGGTGCTGAGACTGATTAATCACATGACATTTCAACAAGATGCAACATTGCAATGCACGTAATGCAGCTTCTATTAAAATGTATGTGAAAGATAATAGATAATACAAGCTAAATCCAACTAAATACTAAACATCCCAAAATAAGCACAACATTGACGACTTGTACCACAAGGGGGCTTTGTGACATTTTAAACTCCGTTCTAAGATACAAATAAACATATTACAGAATTCTGGTGAATATTTAACGCAAGAGAGTACAAAAATACATTGTTATCATCCTGTTGGCAGCATTCGAATCATGTGCTACAGTATCCTCATATTGTTCCTAATCCAATCTAGCACATGTGCTGCTGATTGCTCTCACCGAAGCTACCAAATAGGATTGTCTTGACAATTCAATTACTCGGCAGAGTCCTTTACCCAGACTGACGCCAATCTCGTGTCAGCTATTAAAACAACTTAACAGTGCCCATGTTATTAAGGTTAGTTGTAAAAACTTGAACACAACCTGGTCCAAACGACCTTGAGCTACTTCTAACAAGATGGACACTTATTATCACAGCAGATGAGCAACGACTAGGGACAGCGGAAACTATGTCTGTCAAAACGCACAGCAACTTCCAGCTCATTTCACTGACTCATGCAGCTGGGAAATATGGATTTAGAACAGACTCAACAGAAGAGCTCTTGTTATTGTGGCCTTGCTTCTATCTTGGAGCCCGAAAAGCAGATATTTGAGTATAAATATTTGAAGTAGTCTCATACAATCATACAAAGCAAAAAAATAAATAAAAAGGAAAACCACGAGCTTCCTTTTAGCTGTATTTACATATAATGCAGCTGTTTTAATACTAAAATAATCCTATAGATGTAAAGCAGCGTCTGGTTTCATTTCCTAAGCGCAGATCAGAATGTTTCTTATTTTCCAGCACTTGCCAGGCTTGCTTACGTCGACCAAACATCATTTCCACAAAGCAACAATTTCCTGTTCATTATCTTTGTGCTAGACTGAAACCGAACATTCATCACGCTTACTTTTATGAAGTGTCCAATTATTCTTATTGTCATTTTACAAACTACACACTGCTCTGAAGCCATTTGTAACGATTTATCTCTGAATTGGCAGTGGCGCTGTGTTCTGCATATTTTCAGATTAGCATTCATTCCAATAAGATTACAGTAAGAACGTTATATTGAAATCTTTAATAATCCATCAGGCAGACCAGGCCTGTACAGTTCCAAAAAACGAGAATAAAACAATAAATCAAATTTTAGTTTAGATTGAATTTAATATGACTAAAGCTATTATGCTTTTCTTACAGTAGGATTGACAGCTATTTTAGGGCTAGTATGCCATAGTGAAAAATAAATATACTTAAATATATTTGAATTACATTTATTTCATGCTTAGTATGTTACAAATACATTTTAATATTTATATAGGCCTACATAACAAAATGCCATGCAATTGTACTTTTAGTATACTACATTCTGCTAAATTGGACTCATTTTGTACTTAATAAAATTAACACGCATTTTAGTGTCATTAAGACCAATGGATTGTACACAAGTAATACTCCAAATAAAGTTTTATATTTAAAAAAAAATCATATCAATAGGTTATCTGTAACTATGAATAAATATATTTTAAATATTTTACTTTTTTACTAAGGTGATTCAATATAGTTTTCGGCATCCAGAAAATGAAAATAGGTTTGTACAGATTATATATTTTCTCAAGCAAAAGACACCTGCATTGTTTTTAACACTGAAAACTGAAATAATGGCTGTTACTTAATTTAATTCAAGAGTTCGTGCTTCATCATAAATCAAGAAGGATAAAGTTTAGCATATGTGGCGTGCTGTCCGGGGGGCGAGCTGGGAGGACGGCGGACACCGAACCCTAGAGGCTTGAACCCTAGCTAGGGCTAGAGCTCGGCGTCCGGCTCAGTCCTTTCATGCCCCCCGGAAAGGAAGGCACGAGAGCAGCTAAATGGTGGAGAAGGGGTGGAGGAGGGATGCGTAAAAGAAGGAGGGATGCGTAAAAGGACGGGCTATTTATAGTGGGTAGAAGGGGATTTGATTGGGCAGGAGTAATGAGGAGATTGATTAGGTGATGCGGTTGCAAAAACTTCACTTATTAAAAAAATTTATTTAGAACAAAGTTATTTAAAATAAAAAATTGTTATGTTTATGTTGTATTGTATTTTTAATCAAATAAATTCAGCTTTGGTGAGCATAAGAGTATAAATAAACAAATAAATACTGATACCAACCGTACTTTAAAATTAAAAAATATACATGGGTCAAAGACATTAAGATGTCCGATTCAAAAGAAATTCACAAAAATAAATAAGTTTTCGGAGAATAAAATGTCAAAATTTAGTTGAAAAAATCTCAGGTGTCTTACCTGTTTTAAAGGTTTCTGCATAACAATTAGTCTGTTTGTTTTTTAAAAAAGAGACATGCAGTACTGATACTGTTTATTTGTTATTTCATGCACTCGTTTGTCCTCAGAGACATAGACCATGAACAAAGCTTTATTTTAATGCCCACGAAACCATGTGGTCGGCATATATTCTCTAACCCTCATGCCATGCAGACTTTTTAAATAAATCAATATAGTAATTGGTGTAATTGATTGCTTGTTTATTGCCAGTGAAGGTGTTACTTTTCTCTTTCCTGTCCTGCCCACTGATCAGTTTACACCAACTTGGCCAGATGTGTTTGCTTGGGCTTTTTATCGTCTGTTAGGGTAAATCAAAGACAAGGTCGTTATGCAGCCCCTGCACCCCTCTCGTGAACATCCAGCTCCATCACCCTCCCTCTTGATAGAGTCATTACCTCCAGCAGAACTGAGTCATACTGCCTGATGCAGAAGCTCTCATCAAAACAAACTGCAAGCCTAAAAGCTCTTCTGTCTGGGACTGAGGACACAGTTAGTTCAAGCTGCATCATTTGTGCACGCAATAAACAAGTGAGAACAAAACACAAGGTTTAATAAACATCCCAAAATAGCTATTTCAAGGTCATTTTACCTTTGGCCTCTGAATAACAGGTAGATGTTTCCTGCCTCTCACTTGAGCCCGTTCTCTCTTTCTGTAGGTGGTTACAAAGTGATTTAGGTTAGTAAATTCGAACTCTTTGGATTTTTATTACTGACTTGCTTTTTCCTCTTGTTACATAAAGATCTGTGAAGCTCTTCTATTCTATTTTCTTTATATATATATATATATATATATGTGTGTGTGTGTGTGTGTGTGTGTGTGTGTGTGTGTGTGTGTGTGTGTTTTAATGTGTCTCAAAAAATACTATGATTAGTGAAGTCCTGATAGTTATTTTATTATTAAGTGCCAATGATTTAAGAATTGCATATAATTAGACAAAAGAAAATGATGATGACCATAAACTTGTTATTAAATGTAAACTTAATGTTAAAATGGTTAACTATACACAAAACTATACAAAAGGATAAACATTTCCGGTTGTATGTGAGGTGAAATGAAAGATAAAAATGTCAGGAACTAGCTGAAGGTTTCCATGGGACAGAGTACAAAAACACCCTCGACAGTATGAAAACAACACCTCAGCAAGAACACACCACCTATGTGACAGATTCTCAAGAGGAAGCTCACCAGTCAAGAAACAACATCTGCTTTCCCCTGACCTCTCTCACTCTGTTACACTTTCTCTTGCTATTATTTGCCCTCTGTTCCTCTTTCTGCCCTCCCCAAGAGACTGAGATCATCCAGGACAAGGTTGCACCATGTGACTGGACAAAAATAGATAGACTGGCCTGTAAAGCATCTCAACTGCATGCCAATCTAGTAACATTTAGCCAATAAATCGCAACATCCTGCTATGTTTTTCCTGCCTATTATTGTTTCTTTCCACAAGTCATCATCGTAAAGGAATCTTCACTGCTTCACAGTACATCTGCTCCATGTAAATCTCAGACTAGACTCTTTAAAGTCACGTTACTGAACAGAGAGAGGGATGGAAATAAAAGAGTGAGAACACACTTCCTAAATAGTATTTTTGTCTTGTTTGACACACACACAAATCATTTTTAAATAAAATATATTTACTTCAGAAGCAAAATTGCAAAATGCATTACTGTTTTTAGATAAATGATCTTAAATTGAGTTGATTTATCTCAATAAACTGGCAAATGAGCTGAATAATGACACCGTTGTATTCGTAAAGCTGCTTTATTGCAGAATGTGAATATTTAAAGAGATTGAATAACTGATTCTGTATTTTTTTATGTTTATTACTGTGACAATGCTTTGAAATTATCTGTATTGTACAAAGAGCTACAAAAATAAAGGTGAACAAAGACAAACTAGTTATTTTCATAATTATTGCTGTTAAGTATAAATATGATAGTAAAGTTTATTATTTCAAACAAACAAACAAACAAACAAATAAATAAATAAATATTATTCCACAAATAAGACTTTATCGCAAAATGTAAAATTTTCTTATTGTAATTTTAAGGATAAATGTAATAAAACGTAGAGAGGTACAAGCAGCCAATGAAGCAATTCTTCACTGGCAATTGTAAAATCAAATCAAATAAATGAAATAAAATGAATTTTCTTTAAATGAACAAATAATAAGTGAAAATAATATCTTATTGGAAAAAATAATAGATAGATTGTTAAGTTAAAAAAATATATATTTAAAATTTAAAATGTAGCTTTATATGAAAAATGATTAAATGATATTTGCATTGAATGAGCGAGATGAAGTGAGGTGAGGATCTGAATGGGTGCCAGAGCTCTGATCTCTAATGTCTGCTTCCTCCTTTCACACAGAGAGGGAAGGCTTCCTGTGTCTGGCATTTGTCACCGCTCCTGAGCCAAGGGAGCTTGAACAGGAAATAAAGGGACACCTTTTTTTGCCACCCAATATTGTCTGTCATAACCGCTTCATTCTAATACTGACTCTAAATATCAAACGGGAGGGTGTTTGTTTCTCCTTTCCTGATCGTTTTCTATTACTCTGTCCAGCTGTGACCCAGCTGCTCTGTCCTAGATCAGGAGACCCATGAAGAGTAAACTGGAAACATGCTATCAAGCAGCAGGACTCTTGTATCACTACTGACCTGCCGTGCCCATTCATATTAAACTACATTCATACGGTAATATCTCCATGACCTGCATATTCAAGCAGTGCTTTGGTGAAAGCAGCTGATTTGCAGGAAAAATCTTCTTAAAGTCTTATGTAAGTCACAATCCCACTGCTGCTCAATAATGCAGCGTGTCTGGCTACAGAACACATGTACTGGGGTGGCAGAGAGATTTTAAGAATGAATGATTGGCTCACAGTAAACTTGCCAACTACTGATGCACAAAAAAAGCATAATTTACATATTCTATGATGGTGGCAAGTAAGGATGCATTAAACTGATTAAAAGTGACAGTAAAGCCATAAATAATGTTAAACAAAATTTTTAAATGAATGCTTTTCTTTTCAACTTTATATGTTTTTAATAAGAAAAATGTTGCTTAAGCACCAAGTCCTAGCTGGTTTCATAGCATAAATGTACCTTGGTGCAGTTTTTAGTGAGACACAAAATATGTACCAATAAGTACATATCACTTCAGTTTCCAAAATAAATGAACACTAGAGGCAGTAAAACTGACACCTTTTATTCCATTTCACATGAATTGGATTAATAAAGTGTCCATCATGTGTAGCTACAGTTTAACAAAACATTTCAAATCACAGTTGCATCAACAAATGTGTTTTTGTAGTTTAACACTGTCGGGTAGGTTAAGGATTAGGTGTGGAGCATATTTAAAACATGATAGAGCATTAACTTTTAGCAACAGTGCACAGATATTTTAAAAAAATTACCAGGGTCATTTCTCTTGGAAACTGTGGGGTGCAATAAGGCATGTGAAAACAGTGTTGCACAAAAAGTGCACAGAGGTAGATATTTTTATGAGACCAGTCACCAGGTTGATCAAATCAGCCCATTAGAATGATTTTTTGAAGGAAGAATGATATCATGTGACACTGAAGACTGCTCAAAATTCAGCTTTTGCATAACAGGAATGAATTACAGTTTAAGTTGCATTAAAAATTGTAATAATTTTAACTGTATTTTTGATTAAGTAAATGCAGCCTTGTGTAAGGGATAAGGTACCTGTTGTACAGTGTGGTAATATAGCATTTACTCTGTCTATCATACTGTAAAGTGATTCATTACATCTATGTGCAGGTCAAAAATAGTAAGGTTGGCCGTTACATGCTGACAAAAGTTACACATTGGCTTAAAATAGAAAACGTGAGCTCTACCTTCGCAAGCCACTTATCAAAGCAGCTTGAAGTGATGCTCCGTTGCTAAGTAGCAGGTAAAGCTCGCCCTCTTATGCACATGGTTGCAACGCTTACCACATGGAAAGCCATCAGGGCTACTGCTCTGCTGTTACTCGGCAGCAAGGAAAAACGAGGTCAAGATATGCAAAATGTCTCAAACGAATCCTGTGTAACAGGAAGTCTGCTTTGACAGCACACGCTTCTTTTAGTTTAACGTTAAATGTCTGATTTGAAAGAAACAGAGTGAATCTATCTGACATTTTTTACAAATATAACATTTACATACAGTTTTTTCATCAGTTGGTCAGTGAAAGGAGATTATGAGTTTATGAGATTTTTTTTTTAATTTTCCGTTTATGCAACAGTGTTATCAAAGTTTCAGATATGTCTATGCACAGTTAAAACCCTCATTTGTGATTTGTATATTGTACTGAGTTAAATAAATCTGAATTTAAAAAACACCATGTGTGAAAAAGGATGATTAACAGGATTAAAAATGCAGCCTAAATTAAATTAGTTAAACAGTAGGCTAAAGTAACATTATTAATAAGGTTATTAACTATCAACTACAACTTTTCCCTCAAAAAATTCTTAATTTGCTGCTTATTAATAGTTAGTAAGGTTGTTATTAGGGATTAGGGATGTAGACTAAGGTCATGTAGAATAAGGCATTAATACGTACTTAATTACTACTAATAAATGGTTAATGTATTATGAATGTAATATGCATGCTAATAAGCAATGTGTTATCTTAAAATAAAGTGTTATCCTTTTTTAAATAATGGCATCAGGGCTCAATGGTTGAACACTGATGTCATTTCCTGGGTGTGTCAATTTTTAGGAGCAGTCCATTTTTTGTAATGGAAAAAACCTGGAGTTACTGGGGGTGTATGATGTGGGACAAAGCTAAATGTAGTAATAATAATACATTTAATAGTAATTTAATAGATTGTGTCAAAAAAATAAATAATAATAATTGTTGGGCACAGTTGAAAATATCAAATGTACAGTATAAGAGAATACCTCAGATATGAAAATTTGTGCCGTTTAACATACTTGTTGTTAAGATACAGTAATAATGTTGAAGCGAGTCTGGACCTAATAATCTCTCCAGCCGTGTTCATGAATGGGGTGACATAGTCATTTAGTTTGTGCTGGGTTGGCATGTTTTAATCGGTTTACACAACAGATTAAAGCTAATGAGGACTTGTGTAACCAGACAGAGGCAAACCTATAACGCGTCCACAAAACAGGTTCTATTGGGACGGATTTTGCCGAAGGGCATAAATCCAATAAGAAAGATTACTCCCACAGAAATAATTACAATAATGACTCCCGAACTGGAGATTTTTGATTTTAACACCGGAAGCTGCATAATCTAAGACTGCTTGCTAATCTGGTACATCATCCCCCCCATCCGATCACGTGACTTCTGTGTCTGGCGGGGGGTGGGGGAGTGGAGAGATGATGTCATCTTAAAAGATATGATCACAGGAGATGTGAGACCTACTTCCGTCCTTTGCATCAACAAAATCCTCATCACTCAGTGCTGACATGTGACATGAACAGCACGCAAACGGCATGAATAATGATGACGCTGTGTCTGAAAAGCAACAAACGACTGTCTGCCCCGAATACTTCACTGCACTCTTGCCTTCTGCAATCATAACACAACTTGCAGTATGTGACACTTTAGTGGGGACTACAAGGAAAGAGTCTGATTGCTGCTTTCCAGCATCGAGGCATATTTCAGGAGCATGTGGGGCTAAAGAGGATTATGCTGCATTACAATATTTAATACAGCACAAGGGATATAATACAGGATATATACAGCATGACTAGGAAACCTTGTTCCCATTGCACCTGAATTGTCATGCATTCTCTTAGAAAAGTCTCTTTTTATGCTGGGCTGCTTAGTTGGGGAGAGGGGATCCCCAGTCTGTCTTAAAGAGACAGTTCAAAATCCAAAAATAAAAATGAATAAAAATATGAAATTTACTTTACAATTGTTTAGTTGTGGAAAACAAAAGGACTTATTTAGGAACATCAAAACAGTTCTTGCAGTGAAAGTGAATGGGGACTGCTGTGGTTAATTCCTTATTTATTCCACACACACACACGCAAAAGAAAATATATAAAAAGGCATACAGCTTAAGAGTGACCCGAGGGTGAGTTAATAATGTAACCCAGGCTTGCCGAATTGTGTCACTAACTATATTTTTTGCAGAACTCTAGCTGAAATTGTGGAAATAAAACATCAAAAACTTGCATGCCTTTTAACTGAAATTATAATTGCATGGCCAGATTATCAATTAATAAAGTTTTATTTTTATGTATCTCATTGCACAATAATGTTAGGACCTCAAAACACTTTTACTACAGTGCATGAATTCTAAACCAATTCATTTTGTCACATAACCAGCTCTATGTATGACTTTTTTTGCTGTGGTAAACTTGCTCTGTAGTCCACCCAGTACAGCATGGCGAGGCCCAAAATTAAAGAGCACAAAGATTTGTAGAAGCAAATTATAATGGAAAAGGTTGCATCAGCAAATCCCACAGAACATTAATCTTCCAGACATAACAGTTCCCAACTGACATGATGCATACAACAGCCAACATAATAAAATGTTACCAGATTCCCATTTCATTTTAAAAGTGTCACAAAACATAATGCAATACCACTTGCAATTTGCCTAGGCTGAAAAAGTGGTAGAATTTTCATTTTTGGGTGAATTTTTTATTTTTTTTAAACAGCCTGGCTGTAAATTAGAAAACACTGACTTATGCCGGTACAGTCAGGTCAACACTTCACCCATGTCCTAACAAACCCTCATCCTGTCTGGTGACACGCTACTGCTTTGCTTATGCAAAACAGCGTGTTTTGAATATGGATGGGGCGGATGTTGCTTCCGGAGATGTAGACGTGTGTGTGTGTTTGTGTGTGGGTGTGCGTGTCATATGACAGAGGATTAATGAGAGGGCGGTGAGCCATGCTGCTGTTGGTCAGAGCTGAGTTAGTCTGAGGAAGCCACAGTGTGGAGGCCTGTCCGCTGGTTTTAACATGCCATTGAAATCAAACAAATGTCTGTGGTTATATTCAACAATGCAACAAAGAAAGCAGCAGCTACTGTTTCAGCTTTACCTTTTGGAATATTTTAAAGTTGGTATGTGTAATAGCAACACTAGCTCAACCAATGACATCAGTTTGGAGCAAGGCTATTGTTTTGACTGGACAATGGCATTTAATATGGTGATGCTATCATCTAAATGTGACAAAACATTCTTTTTAAAAAAATCAGTTGTCTTCGTTGCTTACATAATAAACAAACTGTTCACTGCAAGTGATATAAATAAAAATGTTTCTCAGAAATTCTAACAGTCAAGATAAAACTTGTTTGACTTGCACATGTCATATAGGAAACAAGATGAGCTGTTTCCTCTGAACACAGTGACTAATTGAGTAAACATCAGTATCACTACCCGTGTTCATAACTCACATTACTTGTGGCTTTGCATTTCCGCCCAGTCATGAGGCCACTGAAACTCAGCAAAACACAAGTTTGCCCAGCGGCCTTTGTTCTTCCCATTTTTAGTTTTGAACAGTCACAGTTTAACATGCCCTGAGCCAGAAACACCATATTATATAAAAATCAGATTTTTCAACACATCCTCAAAGGGATAGTTCACTCAAAAACTCATTTACTGACGTTTTTGCTGTTCTAAACCTCTCCCACTTTTGCTTTTCCTGTGAAACATGATACCTTCAAACAAAACAAATGATTTTGACCCCAATGACTTCCAATGTGTGGCCAAAAGAAAAAGAGAGAATAGCTTCTTTGTGTTCCATAAAAAAGCAGAAAGACATACGGTTAGGAACAACATAAGGGTGTGTAAATGATTTCAGTTTTGGGTGAACTATTCCTTTTACTCATTACATATTTTATTGTGTTTTTACACTTGACCTGTGTGTCGTAACTTTCAGTTTCCTCCAAAACGGATGAATCATATTCTGTTATATAGATGTGGTCGTGATGACACATTTGCTTAATAATGCAGAAGAACGTTCAGGCCTGGCCCTTTATGTTGTTGACACTAAAGTATTGCACAAAAGATGCTTGCAAAGCTAATCATCAGTGAACGAGAATGAACAAGAACAAATTAAAGTGAACTTAGTGGGCTTGCTGGGTTTAAATATGTACTACCCTGTTAGCTTTCCCACTAAAACTGATAACATGAATAAATAAATAAACTACTCTCTTACCCTATAGTGCTTTGTCCTCTTGTCAAATCTTCTAAATGTTTGAGTAGGGTCAGTAAATGCAACTACAGTCATACTATTGAACAGGTATGCTTAGTATGTGTCTTCTATCCCTAAAATAAATAACCCTAAAATAGGTATTTAGTGTTTTTTTGTATGGATATACTGGATTAGTTAAAATGTTACCTAAATTTAAGCAAGGTTGGTAGTCTTATAAAGAAACTGTTTTCTGTTCTACATACATATTTTTCAGTTCTTTGGCTGGAATGTGTTTTTTTGCCCCTCTGAAATTACAGCTATGGACGATTGAGACCAAATAACAGAATTATTTGTATGGTCAGGGGACAAAACACTGCTAACTGCAAAAGTATGCATAGATTGATAGCAACTAATCAGTTTTTAAATGTGAAAAGAATCCACTTCTTATATCAACTATTGTTGACTTTCACATGAATTTATCCAATTCGAAAGATGCCACGCGAACAGTTCGCATCATTGAAAACCACAACAAGACAGAACAATTCATTTTCAACACATTTTTAATTCCGTGCTATTCTAAACCCTGCATCGCTTCCTTTCTCCTGTAAAACACAAGGTATTTAAAACAAACAATCTGGACCCCATTGACATTTTTCAGATTGACTTCTTATGTGTTTCACAGAAACAGAAAACATGTTTTCAACAACAAATGTGCGAATAAATTCTGTTTTTATTTGAACAATGCTTGTAAACGATTCCATCAATTCATATGCAAAAACCCCCACCCAGAAACTGACAAGAGTTTCTGAAGGGTGCATCTTTCTCTGGTACACACAGGAAACGCCTAAATGGGTTGAATGCGCAGGGGTATGCATGTTTAATGAATGATTTGGAGGCAGAGAGCACATGACTCTTGGGTGGGCACACCAGCATAATAAGGTTGACCGTGTTGAATCCTGTGACTCATATTCCATACCCCAAGACTAAACTGCTTCTTGTTTGGCAGTACCGATGGTACTACATGAGAAAAAGCATCGCTATAATACCCAGAATATAGCATCATTCTCCTTACTGTATAAACATGCGTGAAATCAGCTTCACTCCCAACCCACTATCAACACACATCACAGAGGTGGCGACAAGTTTGACGTCAAGCGTTCAGCTCAAAGTGACTGCTCCTCCCCTGCACAGTCACCACATCATCCTTTTGCAGTTTCTACATGTGCCATCGCTTCGTTGCTATGACAGCTATGATTTACCCAGAGCCCCCGTAAGAGCACAGAGCACTGCACACGTGCACTGAGCTGTCATGGCTATACTTTCTTTCTGCTCTGAGACATTCGTTACTCATATAAGCATGTGCATTCTCTAAAGCATGGGTTTTCAAACCTTTTGACGTCACGGACCTGCTAACTAATATTCATTTAGAAGGGCCTATTTGTACAAGAAAAATATGTGCAGAGTATAATTTGATTTGAGTTCGCCTTAACTGTCGCCTGTCGTTAATCCAACTGTGGAACACCAAAGAAGATGCTCTGAAGAATGTTGGTAACCAAATATTTGACGGTAGCCATTGACGTCATAGTCTGGTAAACTAACCCTTAATTTTTCGCTTTTCTGTTAATATAAAAAAATAGTTATCATATCTTAAATATTTTAGTAAAATAAAACAGTAATAAAGTCAAATTTAGTAAACTGTATATTTACTATCAGTATTGTGTTTTAAATATTTAATAATGAATAAAATATTAGTTTATGTTGAAACGCTGTTAAAAAAAAACATTGGTCTGCATGTGTTTGGCATATGTTATTTTGAAATCTCTTTGGCCTATGTGCTATATTATCTGTGAAGAGGAGAAAACTGATGCAATAGCACAATCAAGAAAACATTTTGGCACATTAATAAACTGACTAGACTAAAATCACTTACCATTAACAATTCTTTAACACGCCACAATTGCTTCAGACAGTGTAAATGAATTGTTTTCAACCACAAATGTATGCAAAGCCATGCATGTTTACAGCTTTGCAAGAGCAGGGGGGGGGGGAGGGAGGATGTGTCATATGATAACATTAACACATCTATTGGATAGAAAACCTTCCTATCTGCGCTCAACTGAAGCAATGATGGCAAAGCACTATGCAAATACAGGAGTCTCATGAACGAGCTTGTGTTAAATCATGCAAATATTTTACATTCGAGTTCCGGAGGAACTGAAAAGCATTTTTTTAAATGCAAAACCATTCCTTTAAATCCACACATGGAAGCAATTTAAAAAAGTATATCTATAACTTGTGGTAATTTGTTTTAGATTCAACTTCAATTAAAGATAAGGAAGAAATAGCCTATTGTATTTTACTTCAGTATAGGCCTAACTATAATGTAATACAAGTGCAATTAGGGCTTGCTTTTTTTCAGCAAAAATCATATGGAATTTAACGTTTTTTATTTGTTTAACAAATGTTTATTCCTTTACAGATGATATCTAAAACATGTAAACCTCAGGAGAAGAAGCTCAGCATTTTGAGCCCTATCTTTCCTGTTAACTAATTAACTAGGGGCTTTCTTATCCCATGAGTCAATAAAGAACTCACCCTCATGTCTCCATCAAATCAGACAGCTTCCCAAACCCACCTGTAGTGAAATGATAATTAATCAGAACAATAATTAACTCTTTACACTTAAAATGGCATATATGGATTGCCAGATTGCAGTGACCATTCCCATTAACACATTATTTCATTATAAAACGATTGTATATCAATGTACTTAAAATCTTACATATACTTTGTTACTGTAAACGTGCTAACATCAGGTTGCAGAATTTATGGAAACCACTCGATGTGTGTAAAATCCACAAAACAAGGGTGACCACCCTTATTAACTAAACAACAAAAAATAAAACCTAAAGTCCCTAACTCACTCGCGCAGGGAATTATGGGAAATTATTTTTTAACAGCTGCAGTCCGTCGTTTTATTTATTTAGCCTATTTATTTGGTTGTGTTAATGTGTGTGTTACAGTCATGACGTTTTTATATTCCAATAAAACTGCAAACTATTTGAACGTCGCCTTGCCGTAGGTGACTACAAGGTGCATCCATATGTCGTTTACCTTAAATATTATTATTTAAATTTCATTACAGCAAACTGCTTTGCCATCTCAGAAGAAATAAGGGGCGGCTGGTTTCTGGTTTAGACGAGGAAGGCGGCCACCATCGATCGTCGCTGACTCTAGTGAATGAAGAGCGCTTAATGAATGGAGCTCGTAGCAGACGTCATCTCCATTGTGACGTCGCGATCCTTTTATGGAGCGCGCGACTGAAGCCCATTCATAAAACGGAAAGAGAACTGCCCGTGGTAGTAAAGCTCTCAGGAGGGTAACACAACATTACACCGCTCACTGGCAACGCTGGATTTGACGTATTGTTTTTATTAAAAAACCATCTGACCGTGACCAGTCCCTGTCGGAGGATGAAAATGGTCACAATGGACGAACTTTGTGAAATGGATTGCAGCGTTGTGAAGAGGTTGATGAAGGACGACAGTGCGAAATGTCTGCTTTTGGACTGCAGGTCGTTTTTAGCGTTTAGCGCCGGTCACCTCCGCGGTGCTGTAAATATTCGCTGTAACACGATAGTTCGGAGGCGAGCGAAAGGCTCCGTGAGTTTGGACCAGATTCTGTCCGGAGACGATGAAGCGAGATCCCGTCTGAAATCAGGGATGTACTCCGCCGTGATCTTGTACGACGAGCGGAGCTCCGACACAAACACTATGAAAGACGACAGCACAATCACCCTGGTACATAACGCTTTGTGTAGGGATACGTTTAGGACAGAAATCTATCTGCTAAAAGGTAAAAATCTACTGTGTTATTGTATTTCTTAACTAAAATAGAGAGAAAATATCTGTTTTCATTTTGGTCAAATCTGATAAAATCCGGATAATAATAAAGTAATGTAGATTTTCATTTTCCCTGATGGAAAATAGCTGTTTTTTTAACACGCTAGCTGGTCTAAGCTGGTCAGGGCTGGTCATTCACTGCTTGACCAGTTAACATGTTCCAACTTGACTAGTATGCGCACTTAGAAACCAGCTCCCATTCTGAAGAAACCTGGATTAAACAATTTTCATCTGTTATTTTATAAACACACACCAACCATATACTTCATATTTCTTTTCTAACGGTTCGTGTATTTTATTATCTATTTAGTAGGTCTTTTACTTTGTATTTAAAGTGTCATGGAGGAAAGGAGTGGGCCTAATTTCGGAGTTATTTATAAATGTGAAATTAAATATATATGAAATGTAAAAACTGTGTTCAGGTGATATTTTGTTTTAAGTGGAACTACTGGGTGCATTCAATAAAATAATAAAAAAAATTGGGGGGAAATAAAATTCTGTTTCCTAAATTTGGATGGATTCAGCTGGTTCTAAAAAATAAAACGGCAGGATGCAATTTGACCAAATGTATAAAAAAATATTTTTCACTTTCTAGGAGGCTACGACAGATTTTCCACCCAGTATCCCGATTACTGTTTGAAAACCAAAACACTGGTGGTGTCCAGCCCTCAGTACGGTGTGGAGAGCAGCTGCACCTCCTGCGCAACTCCACAGCATGACCAGGTAACTACATTAGCGGCAGTGGATACTTTGAGGTCAGCTAATGGGCAGCATTGTGTAACATTAAACGTCCTGTTGACTGCTGTCATCCGCTGCTCTTTCCGGCTGATGCAGCAGTGCTTTAGAGCCTTCCTCTGTGATAGGGGGTGTACTGTGTCAGACACTCCAGTACGCTTTAGCGTTGATTCCCACATCGATCATTTCCTGTCTCTACAGCTTGTTAAGCAGGCCACCAATGACATAACTGTGGGCAAAATCAATAGGAATTTCCTGAATAAATAAACTGGACGTTATTAACTTGACCTTTTTATAGCAAACACAGGTCTAATACTGTAATCTGATGATAATTTATTGAGACAGGGCCGGTGATGATTCCTGTATAGACCAAATAATAAACCCATTTATCTTTTAAATGATGCATTAATTAATTATTATTATTATTATTATTATTTTGGTTACACTTCATAGTAAGGTGTCATTGTTACTGTATTAAACATGTAGTAATATTAATTAACTACATATACTGTAGAGTCTGGCTTAGGGTTACTTGCATGCTTAATTAATTATTATAATACAAGTAATGTCGAATACCTCGAAATAAAGTGTTACCATTATTATTATTAATATATTTAGATTTATTATTATTGTTTACATATCTATTATTAATCATTCGTTTTTTTGTCATGTTTTTATTACAGGGTGGCCCTGTGGAAATCCTTCCATTTTTATTTCTTGGCAGTGCTCTACATGCGTCTAAAAAGGACATGTTAGATCGTATGGGCATTTCTGCTCTGTTGAATGTATCTTCAAATTGTCCGAATCACTTCGAAGGAGATTACCAGTATAAGTGTATCCCTGTAGAAGACAACCATAAGGAGGACATCAGCTCTTGGTTCATCGAAGCCATTGAATTCATAGGTATGTTCATTATTACATATTGTTTTAAATGCATATAGATTTTGTAAACTTTTGGATGGGTAGGGTAGGTCTAACCATCAAGGTGTTAATTGCTCGGGGTTATTATGGCTCCTTTCAACTGCAAATGACATGCAATTCATCAACAATTAAAACGTCGGTCTGCACTGCAGAGCTTTTACAACAATTGCACCCTCCTTTTTAGTCTTGCAACGATTTCAATAGCTCAACTCTCTCATTTATGCATGTAGCTCCTTTTGGAGTTTTATAAATACGTTACAGTCTGCATGTCACAGGTGCAAAAATATGGGTTGAATGCTGCGGTATGGGTGGGTCTTCCTCATAAAAGGCTTTCCGTGACTGAGCGAGGAGGGGTGGGGGGGAATCCTGTATATCCGATTTCAGCTCAGCATCCTCTGCACAAAAGCAAGGCCCCCAAGTAGGCTTGCCGCATTTGATCGCACCATCCTAGGTGTGTGTGCATGTGCTTGTATGTATGCGTCAGAGTGCAGAGCTTAGGGACCGGAGTCTGACTCATCCTCCATTCAGGGGTGCCTTGATACTGGAGTTACCTCAGATCTGGGTGTGTATGGCTGTGCAAAAGCGTATATGCAGACAGTAAAGTGCAGAGGAAAAAGTAATATGATTAATGCTTGGATATATGTGCTTACTCTCCCTTTGTTCCACAGACATGCCACTTTTTTGTATATTAGCAGCTTGTTAGCAATAGCAGGAGGTGTCTGTGTGTACAACGGTGTGAAATCCACCACAGACCATTTTGTCTGGGTGTTGAGTTTGTGTTGTCCAACTGTGACTGTCAGCTTTGGGTGAATGTGTAATTCTCAGACCTGTGTGAAAAAATGCTTTGTCCTTGTTATTGGATATGTTTATTGCAATAATACCTACAGATCACAGCTAATGGTGTATAACTGGTGCAAACTGTTAGAAACGGGGATATATAATTATAATTACTTTTAGTGTTAGGTTTTATTTTAGATGTTTGTTTATATATTTGTATCAATTGGTTGTTTTACATGTCAGTCAGACAGCCTCTTTGATAAAATAAGGAGAAAACTTAAGCATTTTCTCTATAATTTAATAGTTTCGTAGTAATTTGGTTTTGCAATATCCTGTTAATTTCCTGCACCGTGTTCCGAGGTGACTCTGCTAAATCTCAGGTGCAAATGTCAAAAACACGTTTTACATGAGTTGATTGGGAGTGTGCGGTTTAAACTGAGCGAGATGCAATATTAAAAAAAAGCAAGAATGAGTACTGAGTTCCCATCACAGGCTTCATACAAACCGATCATAACCTTATGCCACAAACAGCACAGTTCGAGTCGTGAAAAAGTGATTTAAGTCGGTTCATTAAATTAACAGATTTGTAATATTTTTAAAATTTTATATATATATATATATATATATATATAATTTATTTTTATTTATTTTTTTATTATATTTTATATTTGTATATTTTATTCCCATTTTATTAAGGTGTATCCATATAAACGGCCCACCCTGTGTATATATATGTGTGTAATAAAATGTAATGATATTTTATAATTAGTATTAATTAATAATGATTATTTTATTTTATATTATTATTATTATTAATAATTATTATTAATATATTAATTATTAATTACTATAAATGTATTTAATTTTATATTTTTAATATAGCGTGTAAATTATAAAGCGTTAATAATTATTCTATATATTTTAATATATTATAATTAATAATTGTAGTATTTATAATTGTTCCTATCAAAATGTTGTGGGCGTCAGCTTCACAGTAAATGCAGTAAGATGACTCATTTCTGAGCTTCCTCTGTGCTTAACTAAACTCTCTGCTCTTTCCTCAGACTCTGTCAAGGATTCCAACGGCCGTGTTCTGGTGCACTGTCAGGCTGGCATCTCACGGTCAGCCACTATCTGCCTGGCGTACCTGATGAAGAAGAAGCGGGTGCGTCTGGAAGAAGCCTTTGAGTTTGTTAAACAGCGGCGCAGTATCATCTCCCCCAACTTCAGCTTTATGGGTCAGCTTCTGCAGTTCGAGTCTCAGGTTCTGGCCACTTCCTGTTCCGTAGAAGCCGCCAGCCCTTCCGCCACCCTCGGCCCCAAGTCTTCCTCCACCCCCACGTCGCCTTTCATCTTCAGCTTCCCCGTGTCAGTTGTGACGCACAGCCAGTCCAGCAGCCTCACCTACCTACAGAGTCCCATCACAACCTCCCCAAGCTGCTGATACAACACCAGACTCTTAAAAAAATAAACTGCAAAAAGGGTGAATTTCTCTGACGTTCTTCACTTGGCACAATCATCAGGTCGTTCCAGCTTTACTGGTGACCCATCCTCATCTAACTCACCCTGCGGTCTCCACCACGCATTAATATCAGAAGAATAAGTCGTAATATCCTGTGGGGACGGTTCATCTCCTTCATTTCCTGTGGTTCACTTCCAAAGACTTCACAAGTGGCCGGCGGGGCTGGTGGGAATGAGTTGCAGGAGGTCCTTGGACCCTGAAAGGTTCTTCATGCTGCGTTTAAACTTCCCATTTATCACTTCCTCTCGCCGGCCTTCCTCAATTCCTTTAATAGTGAGGGTCATAGCATGACCTTTGGCAGGAAGTGTCTTTCATTTGCATTTGTCAGTGCCTTGTACAGAGAAGGTACATCGACACTTTCACAAGATGCTCACGTCGCCTTTCCTTCAGACAGATCGCAAACGAGACATTCAAAGCATTTCAATCTGCAATACCGATCCATTCCTCTCAAAGATCAGAGCAATAACCTGATTCTCCTTCCTCCCAGTCGCCACCAAAGCACTGTATGGTTTTCTGTTTTCGTTTATGTTTTGTGAACATGATTAGGTTTTCTTTGCTAGTTTGTACTGAGGAGATCTTATGTATTATTTCTGCTGTATGCCTTACCAACAATGACTTCCATACGGAATGTTCTCATTAATAGACTATTTAAGGAATGGTGTAAGGTAATACCGGGTTATACACTGAACCGTTTTACACTGGAAGTTGGGAATGGGACGATTGGGAAACACTTTCCTATGAGTCAATATGTTTTTAATATTCCCCTTTGAGAAGCTCTATGAGGGAAACATGCCTTGAAGAGTCCATATAGCAGTTTATGTGTGGGAACCTACTTCTTTTTATGAGATAGTGGGCGCCTTTTATAGCACTTTTAAGTCATGCAAAATTAATTTGAGGTTCATTTTGCACCTCGCCGGAACTGAAGTTGTAACCGAGCAGGGTTTCCCACTCTTTTTTGGCATATTACGTGGTCTGTTTGTCTGTCAATCACTGATGAGATGAATGCAATACTTTTTACTGTACTTGTGAAGATGTTATTGTCTGACGGCTAATGGCAATATCATTCAGAGGGTTACGATTTTTTTTAACTCTACCCTGTTCTGTTGTATTATATGTACATTTTATTTATCTCACGATTGTCATTGTTAAATATAAACTGTGTTCTTTAATGAAAGTGTGGCGTGATTTGATTGTACAGAGCGAAGAAAAGCTACGAACGATGAATCACATTTAGCTGTACAGGCCTGTAAGTAATATCGCAATCATTTTGTAAAATGAATAGAACATGAGCCATCTCATTATTTCTTACATGAACTAAGAAAAGATAGAAAAGAATAGCGCGCGCTATTATGCAGGAGAAGAGAATTAGTATTATGTCTGATAAATGAGGGAAGGGTTTTGAATAGATTAAGTAGAGGTTGGTTTTGAAGAGCCAGAGCGCCTCCTAGCGTGTGTTTTGATGTCACATCACCGTCAGCTCTTCTGACTCACGGAAACTATCCTTCCCACTCGTTTCCAGAGAAGTTCGCCGAAATAACAGCGGCTTCCTTTCTCTTACTCCACCTAACCCTCGGTGACAGGCTCTAGTCATTACTACACACATATCGTTGTGTTTTATTTTTTATAACAAGAGATATTAATTAAAATTCGAATCTCATATAGAAATAGAAGCTGAAATGTATCACAGCAACAAGTCAAATACTAGTACTGTGTACATTTTAAGACATCCTCAGACCTCAGTCTAAATAATAAAAATGCGTCATGCCTCAGACTAAACGGACCAAACGGCATTGTGACTATTTGGGGTCATTTTCAGATATTGTAGTCTAATGTGAATTTAAAGGAATATGCTCCAAGACGCTTTGGCTTTCTAGGGCCAATTATGGTTTATATTTAAATTATTTTATTTACTTGAATCTCCTGATTTTCCATTAATCCAAATCCACTGTTGGCCTTTGCATGTAAAATGGTAATGTAGCCTATTATATATATAAACAACATTTAAAGTCCAGCCTTAAAGTAAGCATAAATATATTATTTTATCGCCAATGTCTTTCTAAAAGAAAAAAAGAAAACCATCATGAACAATAGTCTGTGAAGGTTAAAATAACAAAGAAACTAAAAAAGGAATCAGACGTGATCAACCAAGGATAAAAATAAGAAAACATGTTTTTTCACCAAATAAATATGACTACACATTAGTATCATATACACTGCAAAAGCAACACTAATTGACGATCAAGGTCACATGCTGTTGTGCAAATGGAATAGACACCCCTAATAAAGGAGTGGTTCTGCAGGTGGTGAGCACACACCACTTCTCAGTTCATATGCTGTCTGGATGATGTTTTGGTCACTTTTGAATGCTGGCGGGGCTTTCACTCTAGTGGTAGCATGAGACTGAGTCTACAACCCACACAAGTGTCTCAGGTAGTGCAGCTCATCCAGGATGGCACATCAATGCGAGCTGTGGCAAGGTTTGCTGTGTCTGTCAGCGTAGTGTCCAGAGCATGGAGGCGCTATCAGGAGACAGGCCAGTAAACGGTTGTCCGTAGGAGGACAACAACCCAGCAGCGGGACTGCTACCTCTGCCTTTGTGCAAGGAGGATAAAATGACCTCCAGAGGGCCACAAATGTGCATGTGTCTGCTCAAACGGTCAGAAACAGACTCCATGAGGGTGGTATGAGGGCCCGACGTCC
>JAUCNO010000905.1:0-12066 GCA_032353835.1 Enteromius viviparus | reverse complement strand
ATATATATTTTTTTTTTTTTTTTTTTTTATTGCACATTAAAACTGCAATGCTCCCAAGCGCCGCTAGTTGGCAGCACTAGGAATCACCTCTTTATTCTACACCCCTCCTTGCTGTTTTTCCTTTTGTCCTTCTATTCTCTCCTCTACTCATCTGAGGGTTTTTTTTCTTCTTTTCAATCCTCATGCTTTTCTCCTTAAGTGATGTGACTGTATTCTGTCTTTTGTTATTGGTATTGTTTTTTAATCTTTTTTCATGATTTCACATTTGATTTCACTGTTTTTCACATATATCTGACCTAAATCAAACATCTGCTCCATCAGCTTTTGCCGTGTGACAGATTCTCGTGATGTTGCCAGCAAACTGTTCACCTTGGCAGTCAGACAAAGACATACAACACTGCAGTTTCCTCTCGAATCTCCCCACTGAACATCATATTAACTGGGTATAATACTGTCAGTCCCTGCCTCTTTTACTCTCCATATTTCCCACCCAATTCACAAATGCACACACAGCATGGCATATCAAGGGTTAAAAACACCAACCCCACCCTTTCAGAATCTCACTGACCTAAATAATCCAAAATGGCTGCTGTGCAGCTTCATATATGAAAATGTATCTCACCCCTCCCTTTCTTGTTTTCCTCTCTCTCTGTTCGTGTTCTGTGTCTGTATTCATTCATTACTGCATGGACGTGGCTTGGCATCATTTTGATGTGCTTTACATGTAGTGCTTTCGTATTTGTGGTCAAAAGCTTCTTTGCTGGATGTGCGTTTTCATAAAGAGAGATATATGAAGGCGTTGTCAGCAGGTTTCCAGGGCTGCGGTCTCTGTCAGGAGCATGGTGTTCACAGCAGGCGCGTTCGCTGTGCGTGGGTGTGTGGGTCTGGTGTGTGATCAGTGTGTCTCACCGTGTGTTTCTCTGCAGGGATGAGCTCTGTTAATCCTTCATCTCCGAGCTTAACACAGATGAGATCAGCCGTTTGGGTTATTTGTTTTTTTCAGCACGTGCAGTTGGACGTTCATCCTCACAATAGCAAAATGTGTGTCAGGGAGTTCTGAGCAACATATAACCAAAAAATAAACCACCGTTTGGAGTGTGTGCTCATCTGTCATACATTAAAGGGCATTTCCTATCACATAGAAGTTAGATGTCTTTAAGATATTGATGTTTTAGAATCTAAAACTGACATATTTTTTACACGGCAGATGATTTCTAGGTCAGGAGATCTATAACAGAAATCGTGCAGACTTACATCGAACGTATATCAGAGATTCTTAATAACCATTCTGACGATTAATCTTTTTTTGTGTGTTAGCCGTTTAATCATAGTATTTGATATTTGAGTGGCTTCACAAACATGTTTTTTTTTTTAAGGTTGATTAAATGCCTGGGGTCACAGCCAGATCAGTCTGTCTCCTCTAAAATGCCGGCCTACTGCTTCAGTCATCACTTAAACACATTATTCAGCTCGAGGGTGCAGATAGCCAATCAGCTATGATGCGGATGTAGCCGCTAGCTGATTGGAGGATGTGTGTGGGAGTCTCCAGGTAAAACAACTCACCCCTGTGAGAAAAACAACATCCTTACTGCTGCTCTCTCCCCCTTTGTTGTTGAAGTCAGCAACATTGTCGGATGGTTAGATAGATATTCTGTAATCTTTTTGATAAGCATGGAAAGTCTGAAGTGACGTCTTCATCCCTGTTAAATTACAGTCACCCTCATTAGCCTTTATGAGAGCAATCGCAAACATACGCTTCAGATTACATGGCTGTGTGTAAAGCGTGTACAGTGTGGAATCACACTTCCATGCCTGTTTAGAGCAGAACCAAAGAGAGAGGCATCTTATCTCATCACTCTGCCCTTCATCTGTCAGTCTGTCACAACTCAATTAGCTTCAGGCTAACCCACAAAATGGCGTCTGTGACCTCATCATCACCTCATGTTCACATTCGAATATAGAGAGGATGGGATCGCAGTGGTGGTTTAAACAGAACGACTGTGAATATAAATAAATGTTATTGCATAAGAAATCAAACCTTACAGTAAGAATTTCGAAGAATGGTACAGAAATGTAATTGTTGCGATGCTATACGAGTCATATTTATAACACATCGTCCAAATACATGAAGGAATAGTTCACCCAAAAAGGAAAAGGAAGATATTTAAAAAAAATGTTGTTCATACAGGTTTAGAACTACTCGACGGTGAGTAAACGATGACAGACTTTTAATTTATGGGTGAACTATTCCTTTAAGTTTGAAAATGAATCACTAGTGTTTCGAGCAAAGCCTTTCCATTAATAGGTGATCTTGTACAGTTTCTGTTTGATGTCTGTTGTATAAGGATTCACCACTTTACCGCCAACACATAACTCATGCATGAATCACTGCAGGAAAAAACACCCACTTCGTGCTAATCAAATGAGAAGGGGTGTGGGGTTTAGTATGTGAATATAGGGCGGTTTTCAGGGTCGTAGTCAGGGCTGATGTGATTGATATGATGGCAGGGTCGGCCACTGTGTACGGTCACATCCTCTGAAGCCTGCAGGCTGTGTGTATCTGTTTGATCAACTGTATGAGTATCTGTTACTGTAGTTCTCTCTGATCAAGCTGTGTGTATCAGAGGGACTGGCAGAACTAGATTACAGTATATCGTCTCTCCCTTTTTCTTTGGCAGCTTGTATCGACTGTGACATTAGTCCAGTCAGTGGCTCGACCCACAATCAGACAGCAGGGAGACGTAATCAGGCTGCATAAAGAATGCAGGACCTGCACAGACAACACATATCTCTAGTGACCGACTGAATGGTTAAGCCCTACCCACGCTTGCTCCCTCACCCACAGCTGTTTTGCCACAATTATTAAAACAGAAAAAGAAAGAAAAAACACACACATCAGAGAATGACACACTATATACAATTTTTATTCATATACACACTATATACAATTGACCACCATGGTTTATTATACATGTTTGTCATAGTTTCCTCTTGCGGTCGGTACAATTAAGACCTGTTTTTTTTATTTTTTTACATTTTTTTTTTTTGACTGGTTTTGTCTTGATTTGGTACTAACATTTTTCATTTGCACCTTTTTACATTTACCCTAATTATTAATGTCAATAAAGATTAAACTAACAATCAAATAAGTGTGCTAGATATCATGCACTAACATTGAACAACACTTTTTAGTCACCGTGTTCTAATTATCAATCAATCAATCAATCAATCAATCAATCAATCAATCAACCAATCAACTTATTGTATACTTATTTGTTTTAACATACATTTATAAATATATTTAAATTATTAATGTAATGAAACATTGTACAATGCATACTTATTAGATATTATTGTTCAATGTTAAAAGTTCATAGATTATGTAAATCTTATTCATAAGTTCTACATCTTGAAAAATATTACATGTAAAAATGTCAAAAATAAGTAAATGTTCACAAAACAAGTTTCATATAAATTAACTGTATTATTATTATTATTATTATTATTATTATTATTATTTTGTTTCTATATACATTTCTAAATTTATACTTACATTATTAATGTAATGTAAAATAATAAATTCATAAATTACACATTATTGTTCATTGCTAATTAATGAAAAATTATAATTGTGGCAATCTAATTTATATATCTTGTAAAATAAATTAGAAATTAGTAAAACAGTATATGTTCACAAAACAATTTTTAATAATATATTAAAAAAATATCAGTTGTTAGCAAATATATTTTATATTATTATTAATGTTGGACTAAGGGTATTATTATTATTATTATCATTTAATTATGTTAAGATGCAAGTATCATATTGTGTCATGATATTTGACATTATATACACCTATATTTTTGTGAAGTGTTACGAAATAAAGCATTAGATTGAAAAAGATCTGCATCCTCGCTTTAATTGACACAGTATAAAAACAACGTTATCCTATTTTTGCAAGCTATTTCTTTCCACTGTTCACCCTACACAATGTCGTCATCCCTTCTTTGTCTGTTGCCATAGTTACCTTGCTCCTTGTTCATGATGAGGTTCCTCTCCCCCAGCCTGTGTGTGTGTGTGTGTGTGTGTATACTTTTGCTGCAGGCATCTCTCCATGCACGCTAACATACATATTTTGATACCTAGAAAAAACGAACAAAAGAATAAAAAAACAAGGCTGCAAGGAAACAGGGAGGAGAGATTCAGAAGGAATAAGAACAGAAGGAGTAAAGGGGGATGGTGCAGACCGACAGTAATCTTCTTACACTGATGCCACACTGTATGCAGCTTTAAACATGATAGTTTTGGCACAGAGCTAAAAGAAAGCCGATAGACTTAGTGGGCTGCGTATGATTATTTTCAGTACATTTCCTACTCCACTGACCTGCAAAATGCTCACAGCTGCTGCACAGGTGGGTTAAGGTCGGGCTAGGAGCCTGCGGTAGTGAAATGCAGACTGTCACGTAGATTTAAGGATGCGCGGTTGCTATGGAAACGACCACGGTGAATGGAAGAGGGGGACAGAACGGTTTTATGAACCCACGCTCTGCAGAGCCTCTGCGGTCTATGAATATTATATAGGACAAGGACCCACTCCACTGACAAGAATCTATAAATATAGACAGCCTTTGAAAGAAACTGTATAGCAGAACAAAACAAGGTATTTGGAAGTAGGGAGAAAGAGAGAGAGAGATTGAGGAAAAGAGGAAGATGCTGGTGGGGGTATATGGGAAAAGCTGATGTCATGTTGAGCTAATGGGGCAACGAAGCATTGCTTTCCTTAAAAGACTCCGTGAATCTTTCACACTCCTAGCAATCTGCTAAATGCCTGAAGGGAAGAAAAGACAGTTTTCTAAGTGTTTTTTTTTTTTGTTGTAACTACAATCTCTGGTGGTGGATTTGTAGATGTCAGTATTTGTTATTTCAGTCTTGAATGGACCCTTTACAAAGAGCATGGCAAACACATCAGACAGGAAAATATAGATTATATGTAATTTATGGGCTTAAAAAAACACGCACACATAAAAAATAAAATACCTTCTGATGTTCATTTATGTTTGTTTAGTGCTGGGCAATGACTAGTCAGGGTTAATCACATCCAAAGTACTGGATATTTGTTATGTATATAAATACACACACACACATGCATGTATATATTTACTAGTTTAAATCTGAAAGCACTAGTTTATTTCATAAAAACAAAGAAGAGGATTGCTTACTTGTCACTTGAACAGAGGCTACAGAGATCTTTCACGACACATTAGAGAGCCACGAAACTGCTGATTGTTTGAATTTCTTAAAAATGACACAATTTGAAAGCTAAGACCTTGTTTCATATTAGAATTAACCTGCTATGTCTTGTCTGTTGGCATGCTGTCAGTGTCCTTTTGTGTCTTGATGTGTAACATAGCAACAGTAACTAAAGCAGTTTTTTTAAAGGGTCAGTTTAGCGTTGGATCCTTGTTGATTTATATATGATTCATTGCCTTTTGCATTTCATCTTTCTCTACCCATCCTCATGACAAGATGAAGAGAAAGAGTCACTCTCTCCACCTTCTCTTGGAGTCTCAAAATGTCTTTTTGGATGCTCAAAATCCCTGTGATGGTGGGAGGGCTCGGCTGACAGCCTTGTTTCCATGGCAACGGAGCTGCAGAGGGTTTTTTTTTTCTCTCCGTGGCTGTCGACTCTATATTCCCTGTGTCTGAGCAGGAGGGGGGAGGAAGGGAATTGGAGGGGTGAGGTGCGGATGCTCGTTCGCCTGGCAGATGGAGTCCTTTTATTCCGGCTCTTGTTTTCCCACTGAATGACTTCAGTGCTGTCTAACAAAGCAAAGGGATGCTACAAATCTGCGTCCAAAAAAAAAAAAAAAAAATGACACCACCGAGCCATTCGTTATGCAGTTCTATGAGCAAATCAGTGCAGCTCTTTTGAGGAGTACATTAGAGCCACCTGACAGTGAGCAAGTTATTTTTAAAGTTTGAATGATTTGAAAGAAACTATCTGCTGGGTGTGAAGGGCGTTATGGGTCAGCTGATCTTTTACAAATAATTGTGTGCTGTGTTTTAAGAGGAACTGACCTTTCCCTTATGTAATGACCGGTGGCTCTGTGTAATGGCAGCTGAAAAGACCATCTGCCCCTCTCATGTGTTACGATGTTTCTGTTTGTGTGGGGCATTTACTGGCAAGGCCACGTGATTTGCAGGCTCTGATCAATGACCTTGTTTATGCTGGTTAACAGGCAGCTCGGGTTGAACTGCCTAAATGGTGCCATTGAATGTTGCCAGATAGTGAAGTCAGAGATGAGGGAAATGAAAGAGATTAATTAGTTTATGTATGTGTATATATTTATATATATATGCACTGATTATTATTGTTATTGCCCCAAACGTTATATATATATATATGTATATATATATATATAAGATATGTGTGTATGTATGTATATATATATATATATGATATTAATACAAATTTTATTAAAAATATAATTTTCATTTTTATTGCTATTATTATTATTATTATTATTATTATGTGTGCACACATATGTGTGTGTTTTATTAATCAACATTTTTTTTTTATGTTTCATAGCATATATCAAAATATAGCTAGTATATTACAAAGTTCTTTTGAACCTTTGAGAGAATCCTAAACAATAAATAAATACATTTTTATTTTATTTTTGAATTGAGAAGCATAACTCTATTCAGCATTGATAATAAGAAATCTTTATAATAAAACATTAATAATAATATAATGTAATAAAATCTTAAAGTAGAAAACTTTCTTAAAAAAAACTTTAAAAAATCTCAAAATTCCTAATTTTACTATTGTGATTACAACTATCCATTATTCATCCATCCATTATTGATTGATTGATTGATTGAGAGTGTGTTTTCTGACAGCAGCAGTGATTGGTGTTTCATGTCCTGAGTGTGATTTTGGTTGAGTTGCTGATTGGCTGCATAATCTCTGTGGCAGAGAGGAAATGGAGAGTTTAGTGCTGAAGCAGCTGCTGTCTTGGAGCGGTGCCCGTCTGAAGGAGTGTGTTAATGCTATCATGTCCTGGTACAACATCTTAGCCAGATTATGTAGGGACAGCCTCCTATAGCTCCTATAACACCTTCAATTGGATAGTGCATAAAACGATGCTAGACATGATGCTAGAAAGACTGTCCTTATAGCTTAATAAAAACGATATCTAATACATAGGGTATATGACCTCCAGCTGTCATTTCTTCCTTGTGGCATTTCTCAAGATGCTTTTGCAGTGGTGTATTTAAAGCTATCTGTGTCCTTTAATGCATCATATCTAAAAACTGAGCTAACAGAATTTTAGGAAACCTACATAATTATTTTGTATACTGATGAATATTTCTGTTGACCTGAATGAGGTCAGTGATTTGAATTGCTTGCTGTGTGCAGGCTGCATTATGTGCATTTCACCTGATTCTGATCACATGCTGCTGTTTCTCAGAATATTGGAGTCCTTCTCTCATCACCAAGGCAACGGCTGCAGTTGTGTGAGATGTCGGCCATTTTGTGGGGGAGAGGAAATGGCTTGGCTGAGAGCAGGTCTGCTTTAATAAAATGGAGGGTTAAGCCTTTAAAGAAACTCATCTAATTTAACCATGTTCTCGGCTGTGCTCGATACAATCTATAATGTGATTGTGTAAGTGAATCCAAGATCACACGACCTTCACTTTAACCCGCTCTCTGGAGCGCAGATAGCATTTGTAGCTACATCAATAGTCACTTTAACATAAAAAACAACATTATTGCATCTGGTTGAGACCTTGTTCGTGACATTTCAATGCTGTTATGTAATAGCAGTGAGTCAAGCAGATACATGTGTGTTTTCTGGAGCCGAAAATGAGAGGAATAATATTTCACACAATTCATTTAGACAAAGCAGCAATTACTCCAAATGTCCCTGAGCGTACGAATAGCGGATTGGGTTAATGGTTTTGAAAGTAATTACATATTTCAAATGTTTTAATATGAGCAGGTGTTTGGGATCTTAGAATTTATTAGGTGGTTTTATTAATCTTTTGTTTTCTGGACATTCTCCAGTTATCTCTTGGTAGTACTGGGAAGAGTCGTGTTTCTCTGCCATTCGGAGCGCCTCCTTACACGTATGTCACTGCTATATATGGATACACCAGAATAAGAGCTGATGCCCTACTTCGGAAATCTCTGCAGAGCTCCCTCCGTCTGACGCCAGCATTCTTTTTCTTCTTTCTGAGCTGAACTGAATCAATAATGATTCTTAAAATGGGTCATTGGCACGTCCTGGAAAAATCAATGCACATTTTATTTCTTTGCACTGCATTCATATATTTATATATATATTTGAATTATATTTTTTAAGGATATTAAAGTATATAATAAAATGTTAGTTTTTGTATTATTATTATTATTATTATTATTATTATATTTTATATATTATATTTTAATGATGTATTTTTCAATTATTTAATGATTTATGTATTTTATTTTTTTACTAATTTTAAGATAGCATGCAATTGTTAATTATACAGTTTCCTGACAATGACCTTAAATATAGATATGAAATGTAAACTTGTTCATAAACAACCATTCAAAACCATTTTTATATATTTTAAAAGGAATGTCATACACTCACCAAGGGTGCATTTATTAATTCAAACAAACAAACAAACAAAAAAAACCTAATATTGTGGAATATGATTACAATTTAAAATAACGATGTGCTACTGTTTTCTAACAGTAAATCTCCAGCAGCTTTATTTATTAATTCATTATTATTATTATTATTATTATTTATTTATTTATTCATTTTTATGTCACTTTTGGTCAGTTTATTTAATATTTGCAGAATAAAAGTACCAGTATCTTTCAGATATCTTACTGACCCCAACCTTTTGAATATAGTTGGATACGAGTCAAATGTCCACAGTTTTGTTAGCAGACAAAGCAATTAAAAAAATGAATAAAAAATACAGCTCAGCCATGACTGTGAGTTCTGACAAAATTTTATTTCAAATGTAAGTGTTCCAATAATAAAGTAAAACATAAATCAACAGCAATATAAATATTAGCTTGTAAAATAAAAAGGGTAACATGAGGTGCTAAGCATTTCTTTAAAGGAATCACAGCCAAATACAGAAGGTAGCCAAGCAGCAGACAGACATTTATATATAGATAGATAGATATTCATAGTCAAACAGACAGGAGTGGCATTCCAGTATCATTACCGACTGATTGGAATTACAAGCACAGAAAAGTACAGTAAGATGTGGGGGAGGGGTGGTACTCTAAAGACAGTAAGTATCGTCTGTTATCTTTCAAAGTTTTAGGTGATCGGAGAAAAAGAAAGTTCAAAAGTGTAATCAAGGGGGAAAAACACAAAAATATGCACAAACTCCACAAGCCTTAAGCTACGATTGCGTGTCTTCAGAAGTTGTAGTATGTACAGTTTGGTTAGTTAATGATTTTGAAGATTTTCTTCCTACAACACTACACTGGATCTTTTTTCTATCAACTTTTTTTTGTTGCTTTTTTTTAAAAAATACTGAAACATTCCTGTAACAGCCAGCCCTTGTGGCTCTAATGTTTGTACAGACAGGTTACACGTTTTATATACACTGTGATGGTGGTTGGTGCAGAACAATGGACGGAATCCTTCCATCTAAGATCCATTCGAGTACAGTGTTGTGCTTAGGTTAGTCGTTAGTCTTTCCGTTTGTTCATCGTTCGATTCATTCTTTTTGATGCACTTTACGTTTTCCGTTAACTTCTTGCACATTCACTTTGAGCTAAATCTTAAACCTTACAAAGGCTGAGGTGATCTTTTCTGAGCTTCAACAACACTGTTTACAATGCTTGCTTTTCTAGGATTCTTATACCAAGCTAACAGGAAATAAAAGCAAAGAAGAGTTAAAAGTTGTTAACCTAACATTCTGGCTCTGGCTATTAAGAAGTTAATGAAGACTGAATCTATTTTTATATACCATGCCAACGGTGTCTCACCAAACGTAATGTATCCTTTTTACTCCAAAAGCTAATATGCTTTCATGTGCCCTCTTTTCACTGCATAGTTCAGCTCAATACTCTTTTAATTCAGTCAAGGTGAGAGTTGTGGCACATTGTTAAAAAGCCTACCAGCGTTTCATTTTGTAACCACAAGAAGCATCTACTTTGCTTTGAAGAAAAGGAAAAAAATCACAAAAAAGGCTGAAAAATGACATTTGGAAATAAAATAAAATAAAAGAAGAAATCTACATTTTCTTCTTGTTTTAGTAATGCTATATACAAGACAGCGTTATCTGTCAGAGAAAGAGCTTCAGGAATCTGAACACATCTCCTCTCATTCGGTCATTCGTTCTATTTCAGCGACAAAACAGGAAATGCTTGATTCGTGGGGGTAATTGAGTAAGATATCGTAATAGAATTCAAAATACAATAAATAAAAATCGTGAAATCTTAAACAAACCTCACCTAAAAGAACATCGCATGTAAAGCTTGTCGATTCTTTAACCAAACCTGTGGACTCGTTTTTTGGAGGAGAGATGCTCAGATCCTGGCGACATACTTTTGCAGCTCTGATAGTGCTTCCACGCTTACTTCTTGTCTTTCTTAGTAGGCTTCTTCTTGCTGGCAGGTGTCTGAGCTGCCTTGGGGGCTTCGACGGGAGGGAGGGCTTGGGGAGGGGGAAGGGCCTGCTGGGGTACCTGCTGCTGAGGGTTGGCCGTGAGGGTGGCGGTGCTGCCTGGGATGTAGACGTTCTGGCGGTAGTCCGGGCCGTATTGTGGATTGTAGCGAGGGCCGAGAGTTGCAGTGGCTTCACTTGCTACTGAGAGCAATGGTAGGATGAGAAATAGGAGGTATAGAGACAGTAGAAGAGGAGGAGAGAGAGAGAGATGGGACTGGTTATGGGTTGTTCGGCACAGAGCTCATAATTCAGTCACTCAGGAACCGCATTGCAGCTCCCTCAGTGACCTGCTTCTGCCTGCCCACCCCCCTTGCATTATGTATGCCGTAATATCGACACACATCACATACTCAGCAACGCACTTACAGAACTGAGGATGTGTGCATATACAAGAATAGCCCACTAAAAAAAAAAAAAAACACGTGAAATGCATTGCAAATGGAAGGACATTGTCATCTAACAGCAGCGAGGTCTTTGTTTCCACATCGTACATGTTTCTTTTTCACAGATTAATATTGAAATTATAGTCATGCAATTGTTAACCTTAACCAAACCCACACTTGTTAAGAAGTGCACTTTACTTGTAGTGCACTTCAAATCGTACAAGCATATTTCAATAAATAGAAGTTGCAGATTTATATGATATTAATGGAATAAAATGCAACTTAAAGGGACAGTTCACACAAAAATAGAAATTCCTCATTCATTCACCCTCAAGTTGTTGAGTTTCTTTCTTCCGCTGAGCACATTTTGAAGAATGTTAGTAACCAAACATCTGACGGTAGCCATTGACTTCATTAGTATCTCTGTGAAAGTTACAGGGAACTATTTGGTTATCAACATTCTTCAAAATATCTTATTTTGTATTCAACAGCTGAAGAAACTCTTTGGAACCGCTTTGGAACAACCCGAGGGTGAGTAAATGAACTATCTATTATTGTAAGTTTACCAAAAAAGAGTACATTTCATGTCTGTTGCTCAAAACACTTAAAATATATTTTGTGCACACTCTAATGATGTCAGATTTATAGTGCTTTTAAAATAATTGTTTTAATCTCATGTCACTTGTTTGTGTTAACTGTGTGTTAAATATAACATGTGAAGTTAACAAATTGCACATTACTGCACTTTACAAATGTGTAAAACACAGACGTATTTAAAAAACAAAATCTATATATCTTTAAATACATTTTTAGTAAGTGACTAAATGCATTTAATTTCATTTGCACATATGTATGTTCTTGTATTATTTCTGGGCCATGGAGAATAGATACATCTATTCAAATCTATGAATCTGCAGTTTCACAGACAAGGCTTAAGCTAGTCCAAGACTAAATTGCATGTTTGAGCTGTCTCAGATGAAAATATCTTGCT
>JAUCNO010000903.1:0-24479 GCA_032353835.1 Enteromius viviparus | reverse complement strand
TAAAAATATCTTTATACATAATATATATTAGTAATTTATATATATATATATTTATATAAATTACTAATATATATAAAAAAAAATCAAAAGATTACCAAATACTATATTTGTATATCAGTGAAACTGGGTTAGCACCAAACAGAATTGCAATCACTTTTTTTTGCATGTCGATAATAACCAGTTTTTGCCATTACATTTGGTGCCTGTAAAATTTACATTTAAACATAATTGAGTATTTGTTGTTTCTATAATTTTTAGTTGGCTTTATCTTGTAAAGATGTTTTACTGGAAAGCAAAACATAAATCTGGGGTGTCTGCAGGCACGAAACAGGTGAACAGAGAATCTGTGTGTGTGTGAAGGTAAGTCTGTCCTTGTCACCATTACTGTCGTGCCCTTTCCTGACAGGAGGCGGTCTACATCCAGCGCCAGTGTCATTTCCCTACTTTTAAACCAGACAGCAGAGAAGCTGGATTTCCTTGTGCTTCTTATTCAAACATCCCTTGTTTTCAGCCGCGTGATCGTTTCCACACCCTCAGAAAGCAGTCTGGAAAGTTTAGCATTAATCATAGATTGAAATAAATGCTAATGAACGGCCAACCCCCTCCTCCGAAATCAAAATCCATCACGACTGACAGAGAGAAAGAAAAGAGAGAACATGCTTTCCTTCTCTCGCTGTCTGTATTTCATATCCTCAGATCAGGCCTGTATATTTATGCAGCCGTATGTTCTCAAAGCCCCCCGTTCAGGGAGATTAACATATGTGTGAGTCTGTATGTGCACATGAATATTATTCACGGCATAATGAATCATAATGCCGTTTAAAGAAGTGAGCGTTCATTCAGAGGAACACACACACACACACACACACACACACAGTGTGTAGGTGTGGATGAGTGAAGGGTTTTTCAAAGAGTAAAATGAGTCTTTTAGCCCAGCTGGTGTATGACCACGGGTCTCTGTGTCAATGCCTGTGTTATTCTGTGTAAAATTAGTGTGTGTTCCTTTTAAACGTGCTCATATGAATGCGGTCTGTGTGTGTATTAGTGTGCAGACTCCTTCCTCCAGGGAGATGACTCCAGGTTAAACTCACTCTCTCAAACTTAACGGCCTGATTAGACCGCGTCACCGGGGGTCAGAGGTAGACAGAGGGGCCACATACTGAGGGGCCCCACGGAGACCTGTGTCAGACCCGGCACTGCCCCACTGTCCACCTCAGAGAGTCCAGAGCATCCGCAAGGCCTATAAACACCCCAACATGGGTCTCAGATGTCTTCGGGGGCCCCAAGAAACTGTTACTCAAAGGTCCACCTGACTCTGTGCATGCAGAGATTATAAGCTACTGCACACAATTCCTGACAGGAATAAACTGGAGCCGTGAATACGAGAAACAGATTTGAGTCCTGAGGGTTCCTAAAAGACAGAGAACACATAAAACAATGGCCTATCGGCTTTCAGCGTCTAAGTGCTTAAAATTAAAGGCTCCAGACAAAACGTACCAAATAATTATTGCTTTAGCAAACTCAAGTTTCACATCTAGCTCTGGTATATAAAAAAAACAAACACAAATCCCCATCAACGCTGGCTGAAATCCACTTCTGATTAATAACATTTACTTAAGTGTTCATTTGGCAAAAAGATCAAGCAAAACTATTTGTCAATTTGATTTTTAAAAAAAAAATTTTTTTTTTTTTTTTACATGGGGAAGTACTGGTTACCCACTGTTTTACTTTCATTTTCACACGAATGCTGATCTGAAAACCTAAAATGAAACAGATTTTTAACAATAAAATTATAATAATTTAATCCTTTAATTAATAGAATCCTATAAACAGTCAGTTAAAATTATAATTTAGTATATAGAGTACTATAAATATCATTTAATATTCATTTAGGATAATAATAAAATTCATAGAGGATTTTAAATAGTAATTTAAAACAATAATTACATTTATAGAGTACCATTTACAATAATAAATTAATTCATAGAGTACTATTAAAAATAATAATCATTTAGACTAATAATTTAGTACTTCTGAAGACATTTTTACAAAAGTGGTTACAATAACAATTCACCCATAAAGATCCATACTTAAAAAACATTAAAAAACAAAGCAATAGCTGAGGATCATTGCTTGTTAGAGCAAACAAGCCTTTAAAACATAGTTATGCTAATAAACCATGTATATAATAGCAGTGAAAGCTGCTTGACCATGCTGATAATCTGCTATTATGTGGCATCCTTAAATTTCAGCTGTAAAATCTACCCCAAAGTTTTCTTGCAAGTGCCTCGGCATACAAAAGCTGTAAGATGCTGAATGTGTGTAGGTCTCTGAATGGTGGGCCGTGCGGGGCGATGACAGGCTGCTATTCCACACCCTGAGGCCTAGCGCTCCACTCCACACCGAAAACAGCCTGACGCCTTCACAAATCGACCTCACCGACCGTCCCAGCATCTGAAAGTCATTTCACTCTCTTCCTTCCACACTATTTCTATCTTCATTTTTGCATTTTTTCCTTTTGACTGCCTCCTTTATCTCCATTTATTCTCTCTCCGGCGCGTCTAGTGCGGTCAGGCCGGGGTCCCGGCAGGACCCGAGGTTGAGGAGCCCTGTGGTAAAATCAACAGCTACAGACGCAAGAGAAAGACAGCGAGAGAGAGGGAGAGGTGTCAGCACACAGATGAGACTGACTACTGCTTTCAAACACCTCTGCTTCCAATCCTGTCAAGATGTGCGTCATGCCAGTCTCTGCTGCGACTGCGTGTGTGTGTGAATCTCATCTCCTCCAGAGTGCCGAAGGGCATCTTTTTAGCACACAAAACTTTCATCTCAAACTCATACAGGGTCACGGGGTCTTTATGACACTCACCCAGCCAATTAGAAACAGCCTCTCAAATGGCGTTCTCAAGAGCACTTCCTGTCGGGGGGGGGAGAGAGAGAGATTGACAGCTGAGGAGATGATTGACAGGCCTCTGGCGAGAGAGGACTCGCAGGCTTTGGAGCTGCGCGGTGGTCCACAGGAAAGTTTTCTGCCGGCAACCCCTTTCATTTGCATGAACGAGGGATGCTGGATAAATAAAGAGAGCGAATGAATTTTGGAAGTGAAGTACGAGGGTCCCAGCGGGGTGGAGGCACGTTTTTGAGAATGCGGCAGCGTTTAGAGTCCCGTGAGAGGAATACCACAACAACCACTCTATTCACACACACACAGAGAGAGAGAAAACAACAACTCCAATCCGTTACAACTACACCGTTACAAACAGGACGCCATCCATATGCACACTCATTCTGAAAAGATGCAGCGAATCCCTGATGATTAGGATAATTAAATATGAAAGGGTTTAAAAATACCACATTTCTCTCTTTAGTATCATGGAATTCTGAAGAGACCATTCAACAAAAAAAAGAAAGTGAACATGAAAACGCTGGTAGAATTAAAGCTATTCACTCTTTCTTGACTCTCTTTCTCTCTCTCTCAGCCCTTCCCGCCCTGCTGTCTCTCCAGAGAAAGAGAAAGAAATGGCTGATCGTTACTCCTATTAAAGTCCCATAGAAAAAAAGTTCACACCAACTTGCTGACTAGGTTAACAGGCTGAGTGACAGAGAGAGTTAGGAAAGAAAGGGTGCAACGAACAAGAAAACGTGTGAGATGTTGAAATTCACTTCAACTTTACGGGATTACTATCGTAGTTTAGAGGCAATCCTAAAAAATCCTAATGGGATCAAATATGAATCCCTTAAAGATTAAATACAAACTTTTTGGATGAATGGAAATTTCAGAAAAATTGGGTTTCTTTTTTTTTATATATATATATATAAATGCTCACTAAACTGCGTTTATGCGATCAAAAATATAGGAAAAACAAAAAAAGTGTGAAATATTTTTATCATCTAAAATAAGAAATTATAAGCATTTATTAAAAGCATTTGTTATTATCAATGTTGTTCTTATTGTTTTCAGTGTTCAAAAAACAGAACCCTTTTGTTACATTATAAATGTCTTCACTATCGCTTTTGATCAAAATGCTTTCTTAATGAACAGAATTATTAATTAATGCATATATAATAATGTGTTATAAAAAGAAGGATGACTGATGTGAAAAAAGAATGGAAAAGGAAGAAATGACTAAAAAAGAATAAATAGCTCCATTGGTGAAATCAGACAACAAAAGCAGGAGAGCAGGGGCAGAGCGGAGCGAGGGATGGAGAGACAGGGAGAAAAGATGGACGCAGAGATGTCCTGCTGGGTTAAGCCAGGTGTCTTCAGCAGAGTGTCACGAGAGGAGAGAGCGGAGGAGAAAGAGAGGAGAATAATTAGTCAGACCTCCAGCCGGGGAGACTGACAGGTAAAGAAAGAGAGGGAGAGAATGGTGAGGTAAGAGACTCAAAGCGAGACAACGATGGACGGACAGAGAGTCTGAAAGTGAGAGCGATGGAAAGAAGAAAGAATAAAAGAAGAAGAGAAATGGGGCTGGGGAAAGAGAAAGAGCTTGAAAAATGCCCTTTGTCATCATTTTACAAAAGAATGGATGACAAAAGGAGACAGAGAGGGAGAGAAATCACAAAAAAAGCATGACCCCGGCCCCTTCTGGACAACAATGAGCATTTGTCTATCCATCAGTTCAGCTCTGTGGTGTTTTTTGGTGACCTAAACAGACCGCAGAGATTCATTGTGACGTGATGGCACTTCCTGTCAGCATCTGCCTTCAGAAAGCCTCAATGCATACGTACACTGATTAGTAAAAAGTTGATTAGTACTGTACTTGAGTTCTTTCTATCCCGTAGAAAGTAGAAAAAGCGTGTTTTTACCACTATATCCAAATCTAAACCATGGTAAGGGGGAGGTGTTAAAATACTTCCTCCGAGCTCAGTTTTATAAGAAGAGACGGATATGATACATCGCTCTAGGGTCAAAAACCTGTCCTAATTTACTGGTTTCTGAGAAATGTCTGTTTTTACAGGTTAAGCCATTGGCTAGTCAACACCAGCATTTTTATAAATATTCTGCTTTCTGCAGAAGTCATAAGGGTAATGATATAAAGCGGAGTAAATCGTTTTTAAATGAACCACAATTTTGAGCCTCCTGAAAAGTTGAAATACCACGGCTCTAAAGGTTTGTTAGGAAATCCTCAACAGTCAAATAGCGGTTTATTGAACCGAAACCATGAGTTTCTTCTGTTTGTCTGAGAAACCGGTTTGAAAACACCGGTGTTGCAATAAGACCATATCAAAACTGCTCACTTCGTCTTTCGGCTTGACACAAATAAAAACTATGGACGATGGAAATTAGACACAAATTCATTACATTTCTACCATACACTGACTATTACATTAGCTCGGTGTTTTAAATACATATATAACATTGTTAATTAGGTGCTATTTTATATTAAAGTTATGTTACAAAAACATTATTGTTTCATGTAAGCGCTAACAAATGCTTTTATTAGGTTTGTTCACTTACATTAAATACTTTCTTTGACTGAACAAAACCAGCGAATAAAAATTTTTACACGAAATACATTTTTAAAAAACAGCGACATAAGTATTGGAGGTCACCATCATCACAGATGACGAGAGTCAGCTATAATATATGTATTTCTTTGAATATTTGATCTCCTCTAAAGCACAAATTATATTCAGGGCTGAATTTCTTTCTTTAAATAAACAGCGGCATTCACAGCAGAAAGCGTAGCTTCACGAAGCCCTTCCGTCTTCACCTACAGGTCCCTGCGGGTTTCATTTAACAGTTTGCCATTTGATCCTCAGATCCAGCATGTGTGCGCGTTTGGTCCGGAGCCAAAGGTCGTGTCTTGTTTTTGCAGAGGTTGTGGTCTGATGCCTCTGGACTGGTATTAAAGGGACCGTTTCATGAAGCACGGGCACCACAGCTGGCACACGTACACACAAACTTCCCCTTCCATTCAGGCACCTTTAAAAGGAGGTTTAATGGCATTTGTGGCATAATGTCCATTACCACAAACTCACAGGCTTGAAATAATTGCCTGCAGTAAAGCCACAAATGCTTGAGTTCTACATTTCTACAAACAACATTCAACTTCTCTGTAAAGGTCACTCAGGGACACACACACACACACACACACAACAGTAAACAGTCAGAACTAAACAATCTTTCACATTCATATCACTCCTTCTGTCTCTCTCCTCCGCGCCTGCATCTATAGCAGCTCATCGCAGTGTAATTAATCAAGAGTTCTTATTAATTATCTATGCGCGAGGTCATTCATTACCGCATCAATTCAGGCATAGCTAACGCCGCTTGTGGGAGCTCTGCCCGCCCCCTTCCTCCGCAACTTACATCTTTCACTGGTCTCAAAAGTCAAGTGATGTTTTCTCTCTCCAGCCCTCTCTGTTTATGTGTATTGTTCTTAAGGAAGCGCTCTGAATAAGAATCTTAAAGATATAGGTATTAACTTTTTCTCCTGCAATTCCTTGAGAGAAATAAAAATAGAAGCACATTAGACAATGGTTGACAAAGTAAAGAGCAGAGTGTTATAAAATTAATGCGGATAGCCAGGAGCGTAGTCTCCATATGTAAAATTTATCAACTTTGTACATTAATATTAACCACGCAATGCAAGATTCGCCAGCGGAAAGTGTAGACTGATTCACCAACAAATGACTCTTGTGAGCTGATTCTTTTTAGTGAATCAAAAACGGTGGAATGTGGCTTTGTGGATCTACGGAAAAGGACATGAACTGCAGTAATGCTTCTTATTTCTTTTAGAAAAATAAGCATTTTGTGCAAATTGTGCAACCAAACAAACATGCACAGTTCTCAATTTAACTGAAATGAACCGAAACTGAATCAAATGCTTGTGTACTGGAACTGAATCTGCTTTGAAATCTGATGTTTGATCGCAGACTTTGGTGTAAGAACGGTTCGCGAGACCTCTTCCGAAGACACATGTGACGTGTGAAAAATCAGAAATCTTCTACATTGACTCCCACTGTCTAGAAGAAACATATTCTAGGCAAGATTCATTCATAATACTGAAAGAATGTCAAAATTCGTTCTGTAAATGACATTTTCCGTCTCTTTGTATGTAAGGACCAGAATCCCCACGGCAACAAGCATCCCTTTCAGAAGCGGGCGCGTTGTAAAATATCACCCTCCCATAACATGTGCACCACGCAATTACTTCCCCTGTCTAGCAGGGCTCTAATCTGTCACTGGTCCACCTATTATTGCTTTTCCAAGTCTCTTTCCATCCATTTTTTTCCCTTCAGCCTCACCTCTCGCCTTCGCCGCATCCTTCTATTCTAAAAGCAAGAGCACTTTCCTTTCTTTCCCTCGTTTTTTATCTCTCATCAGGCCAAAAGCTTTTCGGTGTACACCTCTATCTACAAGAGTGGAACAAAAACAGAAAGAGAGAGAGAGGAAGATGGAGAGAGCAGAGGGTAAGAAAACGAGAGAAGGAGAAAGGCCGAGAGTAAGAGAGGCTCTGACGTTAACAAGATAGCTCGTTAAAGCAAGGGGACAGGAACGAGAGAAAGAGAGAGTGAGCGTGTGAGAGGGAGGTGGAGAGAGAGAGAGAGAGAAGTGGATGTAATTGGTGGCTTTTTGAAAGGAAAGACAGAAAAGACAGAATTAGGTTTTCCATCTGCGGCCCTCAGTGTGTGTATGTGTGTGTGTTTGCAGAAAGAATGACAGGCTTGATGTCTGTGAGCGTTGCAGACATCAACAGGTCACACACACTCAGCTTTCAGTCAGAGATACTCCATCAGGCCCTCGTCACATTTATACACATGCATCTATTATTGGAGGGACGCATATTCAAACATCTCAAATTTGCCACTATATGCACGGAATTATGAAAATGGACTACGAGAAAGTGGCACAGCAAAGCTGGGTTAAAAGATGCAAGTGACGAAATGGCATGTGAAGACTGCACTGCATGTTAGAAGGTTATTAGTACCGCGAAAGCATTGCAATTAGCGGTAAACGCTGTTTTCGCGTCTCTTCCAATAAATGGCTTTCCAGTTAGCATATAAATGTACTTCTTGCATCACGCTCAGCATTTCACAGAGAGAAAAAATAAAACACATGCAGCGCAGAACGATTCTTGAATAAACAACTCTTTTGAACCAAATCTTTTTAGTGACATGACGTGCAAAAACTCTTAAGAATTAAGTAGCTTTAACTACTCCAAAATCTGGTGGATTCTGATTGGCAGTCGTTTTTTTAGTGTGTCTCTGCTGGAAAAAAAAAGAGGTAATATCAATTAAAATGTTTATCGTTTTATGTATGGCGTGGATGTTACTATTCTCCTACAATCTGAATCATTATTAACACTTCATATTTTTTTATTATTGTTATAGTCATTCATTCTTGGTGCAAATGGACCTACTATTTTAAATTAAAGATCACGGCGTACTAAATGCTTATTTTTATAATGCTAATTTTTAATTTTAATTTTTTTTTTATATTTAAAAAATTACAAAATAAAAATACGACCTCACATTGTGTCAATCACGTTTACACATTGCATCCAAAACTTTTCTCCATCATTTTGATAGCAAAGGATGACAAATACAAAAAAAAAACACATTTCGGACAGTGTGCAAGGATTTTAAGTCTAAATCTTCCAAGAGAATTTTTCATATATAAAAAATAAACATTGTTATGAACCAAAATATACCAACGTTTAAATAAAAAATGTAAAACAGCCTAATATCCTTATCTATCCCTAATTATAAAACTCTTGTGTGCTAGTATTTGATTGTATAAAAATCAATCAGAACTGAGTCTGTGATTGTAAATTTGAGGAGGTTTGTGTGTGGCAGGCTTAATTTACGTGTGTGTGTTTGTGTGTAATTCTTCCTAATCCCATCTCTGATGGTCTCTTCTTATCCTCTTCTCTCAGTGCCAGACACAGCAACATCCTGCCAATGACAGCAGCCAAGCACACATGCACTAACACTCATACAATATCCTGAAATATCCCTGCATCGTGTCTATGCCACAAGTGAGCGGCGTGACAAAAGTAGATCACTTCCTTTATAATCAACGAAGCCAAGTCGCATAAGTGTGAAGATTATAATGAGAGCAATCCAGTTGACGTCACTCATTTGCGACACAGATATGAAGTACGTACTTATCGCACGTTTTTGGTCTTATAGTGAACATTTCAGTAGTTGACCTGAAGGTGACCACTAACAAAAAACAATGCATGAAATTAAGCCTGCATTAGAGGATGTTTTTTACAAAAACATTTTAGTCACACAGCAGGAAACACAATGAATTAAACATGAAATAGTATTATAAAATACTATAGTATTATTAAATAGTATGCCGAATAAATTTTTTGGCAGCCATATTTGTCACGAATGATTAATTTATTCCACTAAATGAAAGTGTTGAATAAGACGAGGGTAGCCAAGATAAAGTGAATATGTGAATAGTACTCAGCTGGTCATGTGACAAATGTGGGGCCCACTATAAAGGCGGCCCCTTAATATGAATAAAACAGCCTTTTCTAGGCTGCTGATAACTAGATATAGGACTTTTTTAAATATGTGCATTTATTCACCTGTGAAACCCTGAGGGAAAAGTTCATCCAGAAATTATGATACACATAATAGTGACATTCCCAGAGTCACACACAACGCTTTCAAAGAAAAGCCGCGCCACAATCCGGCCTTGAGAAGGAGAGAGAAAGAGTGATGATTTGACACAAAGACGCAGCCGGCAGCTCGCCATGACATGGCACTATGAAACGGTTAATGACGCAGCTTACGGCAGGATGGATTATCTCTCTCCTCCTCTCTCCCCCGTTCCTTTATTGGCTTTTGTCTGATTGTGCTACATTATGGAACAGCAGTGAGCTGAGCTTAAAGGAAGCTGCCATTCTCCAGAGGAAACATAATTAATAACACAAGCATATCCATCTGTCCTAGACTCTATATGTTCCCTTTTCTTTCTCTCCATCACTCCTTCTTTCGCTTAAACATTCCTCTGTGAGTGTATTATGTGTGGGGCATCTCACTCTTTTGTCTGGGTGTGTGCATGAACGCATATGGAATTTGTGTGCGTTAAAAAGAGAGGGAAAAAAGGCATGTGATCACCATTCAAGCATATATCGCATATACGTATATATGTTAACCATTTTCATTGTGCGCTGTGTTCAATTACTCTCAATCTACCTGCAGCTGGGTTATTTTGATTAGGCAAAAAATAACTAAAATACTACTGAACTAACACAATAAAACATGATAACAACATGATTTTTGAAAATGTTGACTTATCTGTTTTCACAATTAAATTGCATGTCAATGTTATTTTATGCTGTTTTAGTTTTTGCTAATTTCAGGGCTGGTAAGTGCTAAAAATGTTTTATCTAATTAATTTTATGATGTGCCGATTAATAATTTTAACGCATTATTTTTCACTGTAATTAATGCGTAAAAAAAATTAAAAGGTAATTTAAGTGTATTTATTTTTCTTGAATATGTAAACAAATCACTGTGATATTAACGGTAAAAAACTGGAAATGTTACGGTAAAAACATGATAAATGGTTAATGGTAAATAACTGTAAAATGTTGCATTTAAAATGTTGTTTGAATTTGATGTGTTTTATTTAAAATAACTATGTTTATTCTTAGCGTTTTCTTCTCAGTTATGTTTCTTAGGGTTGTATGTTACATGTAATGTTGTTAAATTAATGTTTACAGCATTTTTGAGTTTCCTCATGATGGTGTTTGGTGTTTGTGTGAATGACTCTGAGCACCTTCTATATATGTCCATCTTCAAAAGCTGCTTGTGATGGGCTTTGGTTCATCATGTGACTTTCTCATCATCACCTACATTTGGTGTTAATCAGTGTATTTCAAAGATACAATACAGATTCAGTACTTTAATACGTTGCTATATTAACATTACATCAGTTAATGAAATTACGGTATTTAACTGTAAAAACCTAAAACATTGTTACCATATTTTTTCATCGTCGAATTCCGGCAACCAGTTTTTTACTGTTTTTTTTTACAGAGTTTATTTAATTTCTATTTTAGCTGGTGTTCTATTTGATTTCAGTTAATGTTTATTCTATTCAAGCAGTAAAATGTTTTTGTATTGTTTTACTTTTAGTTACTTATATTAACCCTGATATGTATAAATGCAAAAAAATTACAGTAGGCATCTAATGTTCTCTGTTTGTCTCTCAAATAATATAAATGAATAAGATCCGCACATATATTAATTATATGGTAAAATACTTTCAGATTAGTATAACACAAACACCTCGGCTGTCCACTGAAATGTGAGAAGAGATGGGCAGAGAAGATTCAGTTAGATACCTGGATCAATTTAACGTTGGGTTAATGAGTAAGGTAGAGTAAGGTAATTGTCTTGCAGGGCGTTTCTTGACACTGTTGAACTTACGGCCTGCTTATTTAGACGAGAGGGAACAGAAGAGCGAGCAAGCATGCCTAACTCTCACTTATGACTGTGGGTTTAATCAGAGCATCAATCTCTAGCAGAGGGGAAGAGAATAAAAAACAAATCTAATTACACCAGATCATTCAGAAGATGAATTAAAGACAGAGATAACGTTACAGACAACCACGTTAAATCACCCTGCACTTCCTCTCTCACACATGCTCCCTGTTTTCGCAATAACAGGGAAATGGTCTCTCTCTCCGAGCTTTAATCATGAGGGATTAAAGCCTGCGATTATTCCTGGTATTTTAGCTGATTATCGTGTTAACCTCTAGGAATGAACCCTAGACGTTCACATTACCGATATTAGAAAGACAGAAAGGTGAAGGACAGGAGGAAAAGACATTTAAATCTTTTTCAATCTTTTTTACAGCTTTATATGATGAACCCTGCATGCGAGTGGCCACATGAAGGCAAATGTTATCGCTTCGGTGTTGCTCTTTCATAGCTAAAGACAGATCTGATGCCACAGACACTCAAATACGATGTTTGCCCTTTAAGAAGAAAAAAAAGACCAGGTTAAAAACCTCTGGAGTTCTTAAGTAACTTTTATCAAGTCATTCTCTTAAAATTGCTTTGCTGTTTGTAGACATGCAATACAGAGAACTAACATTAATGCAAAGCTACGATTTACAAAAAAGAGGTTTAATTAAATGAGAAATATTTGCATTCATATTTAATACATGACAATTGATTTGGGCTTTTATTTTCATGGAGTTGTAAATTTCTCATAATAAAAAAGATAATATAATAATTTTTTAAAATGGCAATTATTGAATCAAGGTTAATTATTTTGGTAACACTTTACAATAAGGTATATAAGTTAATATAAACTAATAATAAACAATACTTCTACAGCATTTGTTAATCTTATTTAATACTAATTTTAGCATTTACTAATACGTGTTTGTGAATATTAGTTAATGCTCTGTGAGCTAACAGCAACTAAAAATGAATTACTGCATTTTTTGTGAACTCATGAACTAATGTTAAATTATTATTAAATCAAATTATTATTTTAATATAATTATTTTTGTATTTGTGGATGAATAAATAAATAATTATTTATTTTATTATTATTAAAATAAATTATTATTAATGTATTAAAATAATTGACTATAAATTAAAATATATTTTTTTCTACATAATACTATAATAAAATAATTATTTAATAATTTTAATTAAAGATCATCCAGTTCTTGAAACGTCACTAAATAATCTGGCTTATTGACTGGCTAATATCAATGCTGCCTGTTAAAAGTTCAAACCAAGCAGCTTAGTCATAATTACAGCCGAAATACTGGCTCTTTTTCTGAAGCCTTCAAATATTATCTTGGACAACAGGGGGCCTTCGAGTCCAAAAGTTTGAGAAACACCGATCTAGAGGACGCAGTGGTGCTATTAAAGACATGGCATTCGTGATTTCTCTTTCCTGTGGGTGATGTTTGGTCTGGAAGAGTTCAGGCTGATGCTTGGCATCTCTTTTTGCAGTCCGCGTGTGTGTCTGTCACTGCGGCTTCTGGCACGACCGAGCGGCAGCATCCTTGCCAGACACCCCTCCATCCCTCCCGCAGAAACAAGGGACGAATGGGACGGAGAGATAGAGCGGACAGACGCGAAGAATCGTTCGAGAAAGCGGCTTGAGAGGAAAAGCAGGTACGGAGAGAGGATTACAGCCAAGAGGTGAGCAAACAAATGAGGAAAAGAGAGCGAGAGTTAAAGTACGAGAGGACGTGTGGAAGCAGAAAATGAACCGGATTTCAAAACAGCTGCCAATGAAGGGAATAAGTGAATGAGATAGAGACACACAAGAGAAGAAATGGAGAGAGAGAGAAGTCTAGAGGAAGAAAGAGAGGGTCCTAATCCCCTAACAGACAGCTTTGTGGGGTGATTGACAGCCGAGTGCGCTACACTGGGGCGGCCCTGGAGGGGGTCTCAGAGGGGTGTGAGTGTAGGGGGATTATCCACCCATCGCTCATACACCCCTAAGACAGGGTCAAGTGGTACAGGCCGTTGGCTCTTGTTTTCTCACTCACTTTCACACGTCCATTGAGCGACCTGTTCTGTTTTGTTTATGGTTTTGGTTTGCAAATGTCGCCTTAAAATGGACAGATAAATCAAAACACCCCCTCTCTTCCCACCCCGGTGCTTTCAGCCTGCTGACATAATTACGTTAGCTTTTAAAGACAGATTCGCTCAGTCTAGCCGGCTGTCAAACTGTGTCATGACTCGACAGAAAAAAAATGTAATTTGACAAGATATGACTTTAACGGCAACTTTTACGTTGATTTATTGACCTAAGGATGAGTATACGTCTACAAACCCCACATCTTTCATTTAAATGAGTACAATGAGTCTTAGGACAACTTTAAATACATTTTTGGATCCACTTGTTGACTACTGTATAGTATACTTAACAACATGTGACCCTACAACAATACATTTAATGGCTCCAAATGAACGTTCTATTCCAAAACTTTGCGTTCCATGAAGATATTTTGTAGATTTCCTTCCGTGCATATATCAAAACGTAATTTTTATTAGTTATATGCATTGCTAAAGACTTCATTTGGTCAACTATGAAGGCGATTTTATCGATATTATGATTTTTTCGCACCCTCAGATTTCAGAACTTCAAGTAGTGGCCAATTACTGTCCAATGCTAACAAACCATACTTCAATATGAAGCTTTCTATTCAACTTTCAGATGATGTATAATTCTCAATGACAATTATGACTGGTTTTGTGGTATATAAGCTAGTATGCTTTGGTTTACGTTGACATATATTTAGCTGCTCGAATGGAACAAGAATCCAGCATGTCATATTTTTGCCTATAACTGCTACTAATAATTTTCATTGGGGGCAACAAAAACTGCAAAACAATGAAGTCACATTTTGTGTGTGCTTGTTTTTGCCTTTTTTGGTAACCATCCAGCTTTACTGAATGGAAACATGACAAGAAAAATATTTTTAGAAAGTTCAAACTTTAACCGTAAGAGCAATTTTATCTCTCACAGCCTCATTTTTATTTGCATGAAATAAATATTCCATCTTCCACAAAATCTAAATAGACTTAAAATTCAAGACACCAAAATGGCGGGGAAAAAAAATCACATTCAACACTTCCAAAAATAGTTACACCCCAAACGATCACATTTCAAGATCTTACAGGAGGACTTTATGAATCTGATCTTGTCTGTTCCTGTCTGCGCTCCAATTCCGATGTGAAGAATAAATAAATTATCTGCACTGCAGGGACTGGGGGAGAGTGCTGCTATGTTTTCCTTCATGATGTGATATTTCCCTCAGAAGAGAGACGGCAGCACCCTGCGGCCTGAGATGTGAGGGAGGGAGAGCGAGAGGGGGAGTGCGCAGGGTGAGGACAGACCAGTTTCATCTGCACCCCATTTCACTTCCGAACCCAAGCGAAACTCAATATCCCGGCTCCTACTGAGTGCGAGAGACAGATACAGGGAACGCTGTTGCCTGACGATGCCTATCAAACTCCATTCAGCACAGATCTGGGCACTTATTCATGGAAAGAGAGGGAGACTAACGTGAACCAGGTGGGTAGGGATACAGGCACAAATGAAAACTCTGGAATGCCAGGCAAAAAAGTAATTGATAGTGTGTGTTGCACTACAGACATACTGTCCCGCTCATGCCAAGTGTGTGTTTGAAAGCATGTGTGTGTGCGGGGCGTTATGTAGGATGAGGCCACCCATGCTCAAATTTCCAGTCAAAAAAAAACATTTAAATCACTGATTGCATGTTTGTGTGCATTAAATCACAACATATACAGACTTTGTTTACAGCTGCTGTCCTGACTAACAAATCAGACACATGGTACCTCTCAAAAACCTAGTATAACCAGTCACAGAATTAAAAACCGAACCGTTCTTCTTGAATGAGAAAAAAACTTTTTATGATTGGAAATTGTCACTTCAAGCATTCGGATACTGCTGTCAGTATAGTACACTAAATACTACCTTTCCATAAACAAACCACAGTCAGATCACCTACACTTTGACACAAATACACTGAAAACACTTATGAATTTGTCAAAAATTACCTTTATTTGGCTTAATAAAAAAAATATGTCCAGCAAAAAAAAAAAAAAAAAAAGCCCAGACTCACTCTATTCACAACTCTACACACTAACACAAAGCTCCATCACTTCTGTGCAGTAAAAAGCTAGGGGAGTCTTTGTTTCCTCCACCAGACAACCCCCTCACACCCTTCCGCCTGGCATTTTTAACCCCCCTTACTTTAGGTGGACGGACAGAAAGAAAACCTCTCCATCTGTTCTCCCTCCCGTGGCTTTGGAGTTATACTACAGCCGGACTCCAACAGAGAGACAGAGAAGCGCACTGCTGAAAAAGAAGAGGAAAAAGGCAGACAGAAAGGGAAAGAAAGAAAAGTGCATAAGGACGGGGTAAAGGGAAGGTAAAGGAGGATTGATTTTCTTGTTGCCCAGCGGTACAGCACTGAGGACCGCCACTGAGAAGGTGTGAGTCACGCGGTCACTCACAAATGCAGCTAATTTACTCCAATACCCTCGGAGAGGCAGGTCACACACGATCTGTGGAGATTTTCACTTCTTTATCTTCTGAGTTTGGTCAAATTAAATAAAATAACAAAGTTTTAAATGACCACCTAATATTAACCCTTTATAACTTCCTTTGAAACAAAGTCGAAATCAAATTTGGTGAAATATTTAGCAGGGAAACGTGCATGAGACAAAACCTTCTGACATGGGTCTGTGGTTTTAAAAACCAAGGATATTAAAAAGAATAACTGCGTGTGTGTGTGTGTGTGTGTGTGTGTGCATTTGAGATGTTCAGACTGGCACAAACCCGTCAAACCACCCACTTCGAAAAGGCAACGGAGTGGAGAAACACAAGCAACTATTTAAACCCAGCACACACACACCGAGTCTGGCCAAACGTGTGTAATACGAGAGACGACTGGATTAAGAGACAGGAAAACTAATAGAAAGAGAGAGTAAGAGAACGAGGGGGAAGGTGGAAGAGGGTGGGGGGGCTTCATAATTTTTGGCGAATGATTCAGTGTTTAAGCAGGAGTATATGTGTTAAGACGTTTGTGTGTGTGTGTGTGTGTGTGTGTGTTTGAGGTCTTTCAGCGAAGCGCAGAGGAGACCTCTTTTGTTCTGAGGGGAGGAGAGGGGGCCGAGGAGGAGAGACTCCAGAAAAGCCAGCGATACGCTACTGAACGAGGAAGAGAGGGAGTCCGGCCTCCTAGGAAATTTAACCCCGAAGTTGGATTTGATCCAGCGCTCTGAGCTACAACATTTTTTAAACAGACGTACACGTTAAAGCTTTTCTTTAGAAAAAAAAAGAGCACGAGAGAAGAGAGGGGTGAAACTCAAAGCCGACTGCACTCAGAAGTGCATCTCAAGGCTGGGCTGAATTATAGGAAACGCAGCTGAAATGCTGAAGCGATATTAAAACATGGCATCAGCACCGGGGGCCAAACTGGAGCTGCCGCCCAGCTCATGAATACAGGGTTCACCCTGCCTGCAGTACTGCCAGTCTCTACAAACACACACAGAAGCTCTGAACTATGCCTACATACCCAAAAACAATGGCGTTGTCATCTGATATTATAGTCATGTAATGAATGCTTAAGGGATGCATACGTTTGAACTTTAAAGGAAGTTCACTCAAAAATGAAATAAACGTACTCGCTCTGAAACGGGTTTAGAAACCTGTGTGACTTTCTTTCTATCTTGGAACATTTAAGCAAATCGCTAAAAAACAATTAAGGGCTGTTAACTTTAAACACCACAAGCGACGTAATGGTTGCTCACTATATTTTGTGTTCAAATGAAACTGTAATCAGCTGAAAATCTTTCTTTCTCAGTTGCGCTCTTATTCAATTTTAATCTGGCAAGTCAAGACATATCTGCAGGTTTGACAAAAGCCATATTAAATGTCATTTGTTCTCATTTATGACATAACACCATTGTTTTTAAGAGACGGTTAGTGAATCGGATTTTAAAGCTGAAACAGAACACTTTCAGCAAATTAGGACGTTTATAGAAATACTGTAACTTTTAATAAAATATATATAGGGCACACGTTTTTGGGGGGTTTTGCCAAACGACAGCCTGAAAGCTCATTATTAAGAACACTAAAACATTTTCAGCTGATTAAATGTAAACTTTACCTACTGCCTTAAAAATGTGAGTAAACTCAACTTAAAGATTTTCTTTATTTCCACTCACAATTAGTCAAGACAATGGGTTCATTTAAGTAGAATTCTTTAGAACTTATTAAAACTTGTCATGAAAATTGGACATTTGAGAACTGGAGATAAAAAAAGTTTAAATAACTAAGAATAAGATAAAAAAAAATAGGAATTGTGCTGTATATTAAATCTATTCTGGCTGATAAGAAAGTTGAAGAATAAAAACAGCATAGAATTATTGTATTAAAACAATACAATTACTTAATATAAACATCAAACAAACATAAAAACATAACACTAAAACGTTTTAAATAGTAGTGAATATTTCCTGTAAAAATACTGTATATACATAATTTGCCTCACTGTTCATTCTGTAATGCACCAATATCAAACTGAAAATTAAATATTACAAAAATATTAAAAACAGAATGACTTTATATTAAAAAAATAATTATATAAAGATCATTTGAACTTTAATATTAGCTTAGAACTTACATAGCACTAAATACGTATTATGCATCCATTTAAAAAGAGAAATATTCCAATTCTATAATGGACTGAATCTTCTTGGGTGTTCCATGAAGAAATAAAAGTCAGATGTGTTTTGAGTGGCATGAGGGTGAGTAATTGCTGACAGAAAGTTCATTTATGGCTGAACAGTTTAAGAAAACTGATTCAGCACTGATTACAACTGTTGATGGTAGTAATTGTAGTCTCCGTCATTTGTTTTGTCCATGTAAAAAGCGATCAGTGACAATAGCAGGAAACAGTGCTGCTGGTGGGACTGGTTTATGTTTCCTAGCATGACAGATTCTTCGAGCTGAAGTGTGCAAAGGAGCCGTGGGAGGGCTATGCGTTCTCGTTAGGCTGGAGCGGGGCCCTAGTGCTGTCACATACTGTGAGTACTGCGTTCTGCTTTCTATAAGGGAAGACGTGTGTGTGTGTGTGTGTGTGTGTGTGTGTGGAGGCAGGAAGCCTTCAGGGTCGTGATCCATTGACCATCTCTCACACTCTGTAAGTAGGTCACGTCAAACCCCAGGCCCCCTAACTGACAATTACAAACTGTCACACATATACACACGCTAGGGCATTTTGGTCATTTTGTCTACTCAAGCACTCCACTGATAAATCAACTGATTACTCCAGAGGAGTGGATGGGGAGGGGGGGACATCTGCGCTAGTTTTGCAAATTTTGTTCCCGATCCATAAATGAAATGATACATTAGCACAATAAAAATACAATACAGAAGCCTGAAGAGAAAAACACAATACTTTTTTCTAATCTTGCAACGGCTTTGTCAGTGGTTGCCAGAGAGTTGCTTTTTACCCTAAAAGAGTTCAAAAAAGAGCCGTTATGGTCTGTAAATATGGCTCGTATGCTATACTACTCATATATAATACATAATTCAAAATTTGGGGTAAGATTAAAAAATTAAGATTAAGTTATTAAAAAACATCTCTTATGGACACCAAAGCTGCACTTGACCAGAAATACAGTAAACAACTGTTTTATATTTTATGATGTTATTTATGTCTGTGATCGCAAGTGTCACATGATCCTTCAGAAATCATTCTAATATACCGATTTGCTGCTGATTAAGCTGCTTATCATTTTTGTGGAAACTGATATATTTTTCATGGATCCTCAGAAGAACAGAAAGTTCAAAAGGACAGCATTTATTTTAAATAATTTTTTAACATCATAAATGGTCTCTACTGTCTCTTTAATCAATTTAATTCATCCTGGCTAAATAAAGCATTTAATTTCTTTTTAAAAAAGCTGACCTTTCCTAACATACAAACTTGTATTTGTTCTTGATATATTTCATTTGCAATGAAGTGGTCAGGAGGGTTTCATAAAGATAAAGGCTTTAGATGTCCTAACCCCACACACACACAGTATTTTTAGCACAGACTTTAACACAAATCATAGGGCCTCATCAGACAACACTTATCACTACAACAGCACAGTCAGACGCCATGGAGGACAGGAAAGGTTTGCACATTGTGCGCACTTTGAATACAACTGCAGATGTCCCAGTTTCCGTTGATAACTGCTGTTCCTCTCCTGTGTTCTGACTCTGTGTGTTCTTAACTGTGGAGACGACGATGCAAATAAAGTCTGGCTCCGCGTGTCTGTCTGCAGCTTCCGTTTACAGCTCCGAGATCAGTCACCTTCGGCCCGAGCAGCGACACTGCCCCCATTACAGACCGACCCCAGAACAGACAGACAGAAATATCCGATCTTAATCACAGTGTACAGATGGCCAAACTGACTTCAAACCGTCTGTATCCTCTGATTGATTTTGACCGCTGGAGAAGCAATATAAAGCTGAAGTGTAGAGTGCTATCTCACACAGATTTTAGCCCCCAGACCTTTAGATCTGGAATCAGTCATGTAAAACTTTCCTTTCCTTTGTTTCCCATATCAGAGCTGATTCCAGATCAGAAGGCAGACAGAGAGGCAGGGGAAGTCAATAAAAGCAGGCCTGGGTGACATGGGCTAATCTATAGTAGTATGGAGGTTTTCCTCGGGCTAATTAAGTTTACGATTCATCTAATCAACTCTGGGGAAGGAGGAAGCCTGAAGAGAACAAGAAGAAAATTCTTCAATGGCATTGTCGGTGGTTGCCAGAGTGTTGCTTAATGCCCAAAAAAAGTTTAAAAAAATTAAAAATTAAAAAAGCCCATTTGTTCTGTAAATATGGCTTGTATGACATACTATTAAAAAAATGGGTTTGGTCATTTTGGGGTTGATCAGAAATACAGTAAAAAGTAAGACTGTGACCTGTTATTCCATTCCATCCATAAATATTTGTTTTAAAGTGTTTAGAAAATGACATTTGCTCCATTCATCAGTTTAATAATCCTTCAGAAATCATTCAAATATGCTGAATTAGCATCCATTAAACATTTCTTATTATATCCACTGGTGAAAAAAGCTGTGCTGCTTTATATTTTTGTCTAATCTGTGATAGATATTTATTTTTTAGGATTATCTGATGAATAGAACGTTCAAAAGAACCGCATTTATTTAAAATGGGTGTTATTTGTAACATCATAAAAGACTGTTTCAGTAAATGTAATGCATCCTAGCGGAATATCCATGTAAAACTGTTTAAACGGTAAGTCTAAAAATGAATAAAAAAAGAAAGAATGAAAGAAAGTCTCATTAGCCAAATCCAGACCTTATGGTATGTGTATGTGCGTGTGTCTGTGACCCATGCTGGACCTTCAGCCAGCGGGAGAGGATGATCCTGATTAGTAAAGGCGGTCTGTGTGAGAACTAACCAAAAATCACAGACAAACACACAGATGGAAAGCCTCCTGCCCAACGCTCTCGTGACCCTTTAAACCTGTGAATGGAATTAGCCGAGAAAGAAAGAGAGTGAAAACAGAAGTGAAGGTCTTAACATCTGTAGCAGCAGGTGGGCACAGACCCTGATCAGCTTTATTACCCTTAAAAAAAAAAAAGGAAGACGACAGAGAATGAGCTGATTCTCTGTTTCATATGCGCTCTGCGTTTGAATATTATGGCTTAAGTGAGGAGGCCCAGTTTCCGAGATCTGTCATCACATACCTGCACACACAAGTACACAGACTCAAACAAACACAGAGTGACGAGAGATGTTCGGAGTGAGACCACACACACACACACACACACACCGTGCTGCAGGGGTTTAGGAGGCCCGGGCCCCCTGGGGGCCTGCTCTCAGGAACACACCGTTCCCCCGCACGTCAGCACGTGTTTAATAATCAAACCGTGTGTGTGACGATCCACGTCCTTTCAATTATTTATAAATAGTTTAAATGAACACCCTAACAAGCGTCTGGATGTATTTCGGCACACAGAAGTGTGTTTGTGTAAACATGTGTTCCTTATATTTGCATCACACAGCCCCTGAACACACTTCTGGCTGTCTCCGCAGGGAAGGCGCCTTTGTTTCCCCATTATATAGCCCCGTGTGAGTGTGTGTGTGTGTGTGTGTGTGTGTCTGGTCCACAGGCAGGCTGCAGTTATTCTGCCACATCAGCTGAGAGCCATTTTCACAGCTCCTGTTGCTGAGAGCTCGTAAAGCCACACACACAAACACTCACAATCTTCCCCATTTCTCACTGCAGCCTACTGAGAAGATGCTACATAACAGCTCAAACGCTACAACCCTTTATCTAATACATATAGCTTAGAGATAACCTTATTATAGAAATATTTCTAACCATTTACTAATAAAATCCTCAAATATACATATTAAAATATCTCTGAAGGACCATGCCACACTGCATTTTGAGCAAGCAAATGCAGTCTTGTTGAGCGCAGGAGACTTCTTTAAAGACAGTGTGCTTGTGAGTGTGTATAGATACATATTTATATAACCTCCGTTGACAATTGCGCCCTCAAAATATACATAAGTAGGCCTGAACCCATAAGCTCACACTTACCCTACGCAAAAGCTCTCTTCATTTCTTTTTTTAGACTACAGTGATGCTGCACAAACAGTCCAGCAATTAAACCCTCCGATTAAAACCAAATTTCCCTTGACCAAAGGAGGAGAGTTTAACACATTAACACTGATTCAATCCCCTGATCCATTCGTGAGCATTTTCTGTTTATTCCTACATTTACATTCACTTAGCGACTTACAAATTCATGTTTTCCAAACACAACCATGTATGTCAGTGACCTATAGAGATTGTGCCTTATTCTAATCCCTTCTCCCAACGACCTCCCAAATTTCCCTCTCGTCTTAAGCCTGAGATCGGTTAACTAGCACTTTTATCCGAGCCCAATTAGCCCTGCGATAAATTAATTATTAAAAATCCAGTGGGGGTAACATATTTCTTTGAGCGCGAGGGCTGATACAAAAGGCCCATCACGCGTACACACACAGACCCTGTGACATTTATGATAACACACAAATCCTTACAGTTACCCACAATCGCTAGTCTGAATTCATTATCGGGAAACCCCCCACAGGTTTGAGCTGGATCTGAATCTCTGAAACGCAATTACCGAAACGCACAGCGATTTAGACAGACGTACACGGAAACCTTCTGAACCGCTAGTAACCGTTTGGGATCAAATTACCCTAGCAGCATCTCAACATAGTCAATCAGAAGAATTACACGGCCCTAACGGCCCCTCAGAACATCAGTCAGAGATGTGTTTGCTCATCCAGAGAGGGCCGGCTACCAAGGACACACAAACACACTTTGTCTTTCTTGTGTGTAAACAATGTATCAAGGGGTGTGAATGTCAGGAGGTGAAGGACGCTTCCCAGACACCATTACTGTTTACTAAAAAAAGGCCTGCTTCGTGCCTTTTCGATCTCAAGAAACCATTTTTCATCTACGTGCCCCTTAATTAAATATACATTACGGAATTACATTAAACTGCAGTGTCGCAAATTTAACTTTATAGATTTTTCTTTCTTTTTTTACCCTAAGCAGACAATTTCAAGGTGATCTTTGTGCTGGGCTTGCATTTTCTTAAGCCTAACTCAAACTGACATTCATGTCTTAGAAGATATTGATTTCTGTACGTTTAAGGATGCGCCCCGCTGTTCCTCCCTCTTCTCTCCTCCCATCGCTTCTCAACGGTTTCTTCGCTCCTCTGACGGCTACACATGTTTCTAATTTCGCACGAGGAGGAGAATGGCAGCGCCATCGTGAGAGGGTGAGATGGAGTAGTAGTAGCGACGGAGTGATGGGAGAGAGCGAGTGAATAAAACCTTCTACAGGTGCAGGACCTCATCTTCAAAGCACCGAGGAGCAGAGGTTCACTGATCCCTATTAAACATACAGCACTGCCAACAATGTAACCTGCGTACAGCTACTTTTAGTGCGAAATGTGCAGACTCCCGTAGCCTGGAGCAAAACCACACGGTGCAGATGTCTTGGAAGTGCGTGTCTGCATGAGCAGCCAAATTTACACTGCACTGTGTATTTTTAAGTCAAATACGAATAAGGCAACGCTGTGTTTGTGTAAAGAAACCAGGCTTTACATTGCAATGTTTAAGACACTATGTATACCCAGTAATAATAAGTTATTAATACAACCATATATGAATTAATATGTAATGTATGGTGCTTAATCTGCAGATATTTTCCCATTTTTATATTGTGAGCCATTAACCACGCATGCTTCATTTGCTAATTCAATAGACTGACCATAAAAACAATTTTTTTTTTTTTTCTTATCTATTGGTTGATTTTAAGCGTTATTAAGTGAGCATGTAAATGTGAAAAATAAACACTGACTGTGACCCTGGACCACGGAAGTAGTACGGGTATATTTGCAGCAATAGCCAACAATACATTGCACAGGTCACAATTATTGATCATTCGTTTTTTAAAAATCATTATATTAAATTAAGATCACATTCCATGAAGATTTTATAAGTGTCCTACTGTAAAATAGCATATATCAAAACTTATTTTTTTATTAGTAATATGCATTGCTAAGAACTTTACTTGGACAACTTTAAAATAGATTTTGCCTATTTGTTTTGTTTTGCACTTGACATTAACTTTTTTGCTCATCAGCCACTGTGGCTAGCTTAGTATTTTCACCAGCCATGAATTTGTCGTTGGGAAATTGTGTTTTATTTGACTAATGCTGATTTGTAGGTCATTTTTTGTCTATTTCTTGAATATTTTGTCAATCTTTATTATTAATTTCATTCAACATAATAAGACATTATAGGGGCCTGTTCTATAAAACAAGTTTATTAAATAAGCCAGGCTTATGGCAGATAGTCTGACTTATTTTAATACAAATTAACTGGCAATAAGTCAGACTAACTGAAA
>JAUCNO010000902.1:23044-35773 GCA_032353835.1 Enteromius viviparus | reverse complement strand
ACACACACACACACACACATATATATATATATATATATATATATATATATGTATACTGTATATATATATATATATATTATAATTAAAGTAAATAAATAAATAAATATTTAAATACAAAATTGTATGATAGTTTGTATATAAATAAATATATTTATCTACCTTTTTTTCTCTTTGAGAACATCCTCAAAATGAGTTTTGTCAGATATAACTACATTCCGGAGACATTTTTTCTGCAAATTTGTCCCTAAAGCATAGGTAGGTTAGGAACACACACACAGAGTTGACCTGAAGGGAGTGCAGTTCCCTGACTTTATCAAATAAAATGTTCCCTCACTGGTATGATCTCAGAATAAAGAACAGCCAAGCAGTTCATGTCCATTCCTCCAGCCGATCAATAGTCACTGTTTCCTGCCGGGGTCAAGGAGCCTGATGAAATAGAGGTCACGTGTCCCAGCACAGACATTGCTCCTGATGCAATGTCTGTTCTTCTGTAAAAAAATCTCCCTCTCCTTCGCTCTCTCTCTTGCAATCAATAGTACCAGAACTAGTACATGAATATGAATATAGATTACATTTTATTTGTATAGCAATAATCTCAGGAAATTTTACAACAATTCCATCCTGTAAGAAATACAAGCTAGCAAATGTGAGTATGATTTAGGCTTCATCTCTTCAGAGAGCCATTCTGACATTCACTTAATGGTTAATGTTAATGGTTTCAATACTTTCTCATATTCACTTTGTAGATAATTAACGACTGCAAGAGCATCGGATTCAAGTGTCTTTTGTTCTACATTCCTGCAATGCATTGCATTATAAAAGAACTTGCAATTAAAAAGGTTATTCAATAATTTGCAGAATTTGCGCAGCTGAGATGTGGGTTATTAATGCGGACCTGTTGACACACGTTTATTGTCTCACTCCCTTTCTGTGTCTCTGTCACACACTAATACACAAACACATCATCCCACTCACATATGTCAACTGTCAATGGAGAAAGCAGAGTATTGATGTAAACTTTGTTGTTTCACACACTGTGACTCAGTGACCTGTGCATCACTTCCTCTGGAATGATTTGCTCATATTTGCATGCATTTACTGCTTCTGCTGACTTTAGATCATCCTCCACATGCACTGGCTGCTTTTAGCAGATCTGCTTGGGTTTGCTACGTGTAGAAAAGGTTAATAAAATATGTTTGGCTTTGAAGATGAAGCATGCCATTTTTTAATGTTAGAATGCATGGTTTAATGTGCAGAGATGACTTAAAGGAAGAGGTAATGCGTTAGCTTGTTCCAAACCTCCATGCTTTTCTTTCTGTGAAACGCAAAAGGATATGTTTTGAAAAAGAAAGCGAATGGGCTCCACTGTTCATTTGCACATTGCATTTGATTATATTTGACACAAATTAATTTAAAATGTTGAAACATTCTTCAAAATATATATTTGTTTTTCCCAAAAGAAAGAATTGCATACATGTTTGGAGGTGCATAAATGCAAACTGGTTATTTGAGCTATTTGTAGGCCATTTGTGAGGCAAAAAAACCTCACAAATGTGTGGTGCTTTCAGCATTGCTGTTAGCTTTAGCCAGAGTTGTTAGTTTGGTGTGGATGGATCCAGATTGTTCTGTTTGGTGTTTGAGATCAACATGGCACACTGTTTACAGCTCGTTATATAATCTGATGTTTTGAAATGGAATACCAAATATTAGCGCATTGATTTGTATGCATTGGGAATAGATCAAAATTCGATTTGGAGCATGTGCCAGAATTGTTTATTAAAGATTACAAAGACAAACTCTAAAGAAATATTAACTATGTACAGTAAGTTTATTTAAATTTAGATTTCAAAGTAATTGTAAGCGTCCGTTTAATGTTTAAGTGGGAAAAAGAAAGATTCATAGATTAGATTCTCTAATGCTCACAGCTGTCAAAACACTGACCCTTTTACTTAAAAGCAATCTAAAAACAAAATCTGCAAGTATAATAATGTGTGAATTTACCCTTTCGATGGAAAACAAGTGAAATGTCAAAGCTGCCACTCACCGGCACCCCTTTAACCTCTAAAGGCCAAAGGTCACAATCAATGCTTTTATGTGACTGTGGCATTTTATCATTGAACAGTTGCTATGTTGCATGATACTTGAATCGCATAGGTGTCTGTGTTAAAGAAGGAAACACTTTTCATTTAGTGGTCAACATGTGAGCAACTGGACATCTAAAAAATTGTTTCCTCCCATTTACGTCACCTGATACAAAGTGAAAAAGAAAGAGAGAGAAAAAAAAGACCCTGCTAATTACTCGACATATTCTTTTTTTTTTTTTTTGGCCTTGAAATAGAAGTAGCATGAAAAGAATAAGAGAAAGAAAGAGATAGCTTTCCAAGCCTCAGGCAGAGCTGCCACAGCTAGCAGACCTTGTGTGTGGGTGTAGAGAAATATTTATGATGTGGGTATGGTGACCTTAATTAGCAGAGATTGCATTAGAGAATGGACTTGTGTTAATAAAATCAGGGGACTGGGGTTTTGCTCTCTTGTGCATTGCTCTCTCTCTCCATCTTACCACCTGTGACATCTTACCAGAGATTGAGGAACAAAAACCCTCTCGCTTACTGCCGAGGGATGATTAGCAGTAAAGAAATGGAAACCTAAGCAAGACTTGCCTTTTATGAAGATTCTATAGCATTTTTATACACACTCTCATAAGGAAATGTTATTATAAGAAAGAGGATCAACCTAAAGTTAATTATTTACAAAAAACAAAACAATTGGATGTGATTACTTGTTTTGTTATTTGGTGACAAAAATACTTTATTTAGTAAGTTTAGGGCATCAAATATTTATTTAATTGTAGAGTTATATTCATAAATATATTGCATTGTTCCTTGACTATAGATTTAACTACTATATTTGCTTGTTTATTAATATAATTACAATATATGTATATAGATATATTTATAAAATAATTATAAAGGTGCTAAAATATTTTAAATATATACACACACACACACACACACCTTGCCAAGTGTGTCACATCTACAGAATAGATGTGAGAATGTCGCCATTATTTGAGTAACACAGCCACTATAAGAAAGAACGACAAAGCAGATCTCAAATCAACAATGAAGGCCACATTCTGAATAGCTGGCAGACAATGGATTGTAATAAAAATGTGTTCCTCACCTGCCCCTCATTATAGAAAGGATTTATGCATCATCAAATAGCTATACCCACCGCTGCAATCTGACTTTTACACATACTTTAATTGATGGCCTTCCCATAATTCTCTTTTGCTTATTAACAGTCCATTCACTGTGCTGATAAAAACATAAGACACGTTTCTGTTCACTACAACACAGGTTATAAAGAGTCCCATTCAAGCCGAGATGAAGAATATGTTTACGTTTATAGAAATAAGAAAGGCCTATTGGAAGGTAAAGGCTGCAAGTACGTCATGGTCTATCATAATTTAAAAAGCGGAGCAACTTTGGTCCTTCAATTCTGGCTTTTGTCGACCAAGACTACCTTCTAGGCAGCCTTGTTGTGTTCTACAGTACATCCTTGAGTCTTTTATTTTTCAGTAAACTCATGTTCATGTTAAGTCAGTCTCTAACCTGTCCTTTCTGCTTCCCATGTTCTTCAGCGATTGCAGTTTGTAAGTGTGTACTGTAAAATATTTGGTGGTAACCAAATTGGTCAGTTACCAGCGTCTGAAGCTCTTGAGCAAGATATTAAACCTCCAGGTGATCTGCCAATATTCCATAAGTTGCTTTTGTCAGAAAAAAAAACAAAACAAAACAAAGTGTCTGCTAAATGATTAGCAAGTTGCATCCCTCCTTCCTATGAGCTTTGAGCGTTGTGTACAGTCACACAAGTCCCTTTGTTGTCTTCATAATACGAAAAACACAAAAAAAACCTGCTGAGCAGTCCTGACCTGCATCTGTATGCACTTGCATCTTCATAACCTACTTTTTCAGATAGCTGGCTCACTAGGGATGCTATCCTAAAGAAGCCTGGGCTTCAAAAGGTCTCCGCTCTCAGGTCTCGGGAACAAAACTCCCCAACGTCATTCCCTGAGGAAGACGCCACACGCAGTTGTGCTTTTCCTCATTAGTTTGACGTCTCAACATCCCTTGTTTTATCTGTAATCTGTTTGTATTCCCTCCCATGATAACATTTTATCCTCCTGTAATGCTTTTGTTTGCATACATTTGAATATTATCTTTTATGGATCACTCATTTTATGTCCCGCTTTGCTTTTTCTCTGTGCCAGCTTTTATTCTTAATTTTGTGTTTGCATTTTTCATTACTGTGTGAATACTTCATTACTATTGTCTTGTTTTGATCCCTACCTCTCTGCGGAGAATTCTTTGCTTTTCATGTTCCTTCTGGGGAAATAAATAAATAAATAAATAAAAACTAAAATGGAGCTTTAGAACTGAATTCCTGCAGCTGTGTCTGAAATGTAGTTATTTATTGGAGACTAGCAAAGCACTGCATCGATTTAAAACGTGCTATGTAATTTCTTAGAGCCATGATTGTTCAGACATTGAGTATTATAAGAAGTGCTTTGTTTCAATTAGTGCTTTAATGACTTAGATAATCCTTTGCATATTTAATTCATATTCATTTAATTAAAACAAATTAATTGAAATTCGATTAATGTAAAACATAGCACTTGCTAGCTGGATAGAATAGAGAACTTGCTAGTACAGAGTAGAGAGAGAAAAAAGTGTTAATGGAAAATCACTGTATTATTATGGGCATCGAGACTTTAGGGTCAGTTATTGAGGTTTATTGATTTTCGGTTGTGTTTCTGTAGGTGTGTGAAAGTTTGGAGTATGTTAAGTTTTTCGTTGTGAAAGAAAATGGAGTTTGGGTTGTTTGGCCTTCTTGCCCTTGAGTGCATAAGGACCTTGAATAAAGTCCCAACTCCTTCTGCCTGAACTTTCTGAATTTGTGCTCACCCAGTGTCCAAATATTCAAATCAGCTTTGTTTCGGTAAACAAAAGGCCATTGTCTTGTGTATTGCCAGTCACCTTACCAACGTAGCTCTGGTCTTTTCAGATCACCCTAATCTGGAGCAGCTCTCCTTCCTTTATATTCAGGGCAAACAGTGCCCGTATCTCTTGCAGAGTGTGACTTTAAGTGCCACTCCAGTTCATGAAGTCGCATAGACTTGAATTTAAAGCACCGACCTTCCAGATGAGATGAAGGGTGAAAGGCTGCCTTCTCTAATGATTATGCAGAATCAATATCGACCTGAATGTAACCAATATTGAATCGGCCTTCGGGCCTTCATGATTCCAAACGCATTGCTGCAGGCAGTAAATATTATTCTGCAGGAAAGGGGGGCCATGCTGCATTAAATGGTATGCCGAACACGATAGATGGCTATTGGAACAAGTCTATTTGTGGTGACCCAGACCTTTGGACTGGCGTAATCCCTTTTCAAGCAGAGTTATTGGCCTCTGAGGAAATCTAACGCAGAGGCGCCTCCACATTTGGGAGGAGCTCCGGACAGATAGATCAGCCTCTCCCTCTCTCACCTTCTCCCTGGAACGCATTATTTTTTGATTTCTCTCTCTGCATGCACCATTTGTCATCACATATTGCCGCATCATGGTGTTATACACCTGTACTGCAAGGCTGCCCAGTGTCCCCTATCAATTTACAAAAGTTTATTTTATTTTATTTTTTTTTATTATTATTTTTTTTTTATATGTTGAATGATAAAAAGTGTTTATATTTGCAATGTCTTTAAGAAACCTCTCTGCATCTGGAAAAAACTATGCTCAAGAGGGCAAACGTTGATTTAAATGCAAATGCAGGTCCCACCAAATGTTGATTTCATTCATTCAGTTAATTGATCTATTTATGGCATTATTTTTGACAGCATCCTCATTTTGTGCCTAAAACCTTTAGCAGTGCTGTTGTTTTACAGGTTTCTTGAAGCATCTTAGAGATGTTGTCACAGTTCTTCTGGATTTAATTGGTCTCTGTTTTTTTTCAGTTTCTTCATATTATTCCAGACAGACTGGATGATTACAGTTAATGGCAAAATAAATGTTTGGAGATGTAAACGTCTAGGTTATGAACGCATTCAGGTGCACCTCAGCCAAGTCGGAGCATCAAATGACCTCAGAGTCATGGCACGAAAGTCTAACGTCTCCGTTCCCTCCTTCAGGGAACGTGGGTTCAGTTCGTAACCTAGACGTTACCCTTTCAGCAGAATCACTTCAACATTATATATGGGAACACCCATGGAACAGGCCACGACAATTGAGACGCATTACACGGAGACCCCCCGCGGACAGACGAGCCTACTTTTCAAGTTTGTCAGCAGAGGAATCTGCACGTAACCTTCCCAACACCCTGAGGGGGAAAGAAGGTGCCCCCGCAGGGCTGCCAGTTCCGACTACTGTTCGCCTACTACTATCACTGAGGAAAGTGCACAGATCCCATGGAAATGGACAGAACAACTCCAAGGCCAGGTCTGCCTCCTCCTGGGGCAGAGCTTGCAGGTTCACTACCTGATAGCTGAAGGGAATGGTAGGAACCTTGGGCACGTAGCCGGGCCAGGGTCTCAAAATAACATGAGAATCAGGCGGGCCGAACTCGAGGCACTCTTCATCGACAGAGAAGGCTTGTAGGTCCCCCACCCTCTTGATGGAGGCCAACGCTACTAGCAGAACCTGCTCCTTGTCCTCCCTGATCTTGCACAGTGTCTGTGCAAGGATGCTAACTAGCTGGCCGGCTGCTCGATTGAGTGTCCCTGGAATGTGAGTAGCGATTTCAGCTACATTTGACTCCACAGGAGCAGATGGCAGTCGAGTAGTGACATGCGGCGGAAGCGTAGACCACCTTGTGTGTTGATGTACGCTACGACTGCCATGTTGTCTGTCCAGACCAACACGTGCTTGTGGCGCAGCATTGGTTGAAAGTGACGCATGGCCAGAAACACGGCTAACAACTCGAGGCAATTGATATGCCAAAGCAGTCGGACGCCTGTCCAAGGGGCCCGAAGCTGCCTGCCCGTTGCATACAGCACCCCAGCCCTTGGAAGAGGCATCCGTGTTGACCACGTCATACCTGGACACCTTTCCTAGGGGCACTCCCGCCTGTAGGAAGGCAGGGTTGGCCCAAGGGCTGATAGGCCGGCGACACTGCGAGGAAACGCCAGTCTGGAGTGTTCCACAGTGCCATGCCCAACCTCGGGACTTGATCGTGTAACCAACGCTGAGGTGGTCTCATATGAAGCAAGCCCAGTGGCATGACTGTGGCTGCAGCTGCCATATGCCCCAGGAGCCTCTGAAAAGTTTTGAGAGGAACCACTGTCTTGTGCCTGACATGTCTAGGCGTCTCAGCATGGCCTTTGCGCGCTCGTTGGTGAGGCGGGCAGTCATTTTGACCGAGTCCAGCTCTAGAAAAGAGATCCTCTGCACTGGGGAGAGTTTGCTCTTCTCTCGGTTGACCTGAAGACCCGAATGGCTGAGGTGTCGTAGCACCAGGTCCCTGTGCATGCACAACAAATCCTTCGAGTAAGCTATTATCAGCCAGTTGTCGAGATAGTTGAGGATGCGGATGCCCATCGGAGAGAGAGGGACAGGCCAAAGGGTAGGACCTTGTACTGAGATGCTCTACCCTCAAAAGCAAACCGCAGAAGGGGTCCTTCAAGTCGATGGCTGCAAACCAATCCTGGTTCCGAATGCATGTTAGTATGCGTTTCGGGGTGAGCATTTGGAATGGCAGCATGAGAAGGGACCGATTCAAAGCTCGTAGATCCAGGATGGGTCTCAGCCCACCTCTCTTTTTGGGCATGATTCACGAAGCTCCGAAGCGAAAAGCTGCAAGTGCACTGCATTCATGTTCTCTTATACTCACGTATTGATGAGGTGCACCTGAATGCAATCAGTGCACGCCAATATTCATTGGCCTTTTATATTTAAAGCTCAAAGGCAATTGGGCTCTCTGGTGAGTATGTAATGTCGAAAGTCGTGACTGAAAGGGTAACTAATATTTTGGACACACTACAGCAAAACAGATATGACTAAGCAGAAAAAAGCACCTTAGCACCAAGTTAGTTTAATAATTTCTTTAAAAATATATATTTATATATATATATATATATATATTTTTTTTTTTTACAAATGCAAAATGTGACACATTATAGTATGGCACTGTCTTAGGTAAGAAAATTGCCCAGTCATGACTGATTTTGCTTGTGCTAATGTATGTCTAAAGGTGATTAAGACATGGACAGGCAGGAGCGAATCAATAGCCTGATTGGATCATTGGATAATTTGTGGTTAGAGTTACAAGGAGCCATTTTATGAGCCACTTTATAGCAAGAATCAGTTAGAGCCATAGCGTTATAGCAGGTCAATGTTGTGTTTAAAGTGTCAATACCAGAATTGATGGGGCTCATCTAATTCACAGCTGATAAATTAACAATGCATATGCTGACCGACTGACATTTCGGATGATTCTACAGCTGGTCAGCAAAAACTACATTTGTCAAACAATGGACCATTGGAGTTGTAAATGTATCTTTCTTGGTATACTGCTTCCTGTAATAAATCTTCTTAATAAGGCAATCCACAGTAATGAATGTTCAAGTTTTTCAGACATTTAATATACTGTAGAAGGTTGAAATGAGTGAAAGTAAATAGGAGCATGGTATCATAATACTGTGCATGCTAACAATGTTTTGTAGATTTTGGTAAAAAAGGATATATAAAAAAATTAAAAACACAAACGTTTTTTTCCTACTAATACTGTATGTTAAAAGGTAGTCTTTGCATTTCATTTTGTTGAAAAGCATGCACAAAGCAAATTTAAATTTTATTTATCTAGAAAATAACTACTGTTAGTGCTATATTTTTGAGTGATAGTAAATTATTAATGTTATATATTTACAATGCTGAAAAAGAGAAAGTGGCATATATGCCCTCTCCAGATCAATAAAGATATGAGTTAGGATAGGTGAGTTATTTATTTATGCAGAACATTCCAGTAGTGTTAATCTAAATAATATTTATAAGATAAGACATCATCCTATGATAGCATCAATTATGCTTAAAAAGTTTTAGTGCCAGTAGTTTGAGCGAAGGTGAAACATGTATCACTGAGATAAGTAGAGTACCTGCTGTGGGACAAATGATCTCGGAAAGTAATTTTTCCGAGTGAGAAGGAACTTGCTATAATTATTTTTTTCTCTCCATATGGCAGTTCCTCTGTCCGTAGTCTCTTTCCTTAGACAGACTTCAGTGAGATCAGAGATGGCGCCAGATGCACTTGTTTGCACGGGTTAATCTCCGGTAATTGAATATTGGGGCAATCGGACAATCTAAAGCTGTCCAATTTCAACGTTTACTGCTCGGGGCCAGGCTGGCCATGTTAAAAAGAAAGAAAAATAACATTAGAGGGAATCAGAATGCCGGCCTGTGGAATTAGCTTATCATATCCAATTGAAAACACTGTAAATGCTGCTTAGCTGGCCGTTCCCCTGCGGGTGGTTAGCCAGGCGAGGAGAGGACAGGACAGAGTAGGACATCTAATGCTGCAGATGGCAGTGTGCAGGAACAATGGGGAGTTTTGTTCTATATTACAGGGTTTTCATAAGCATCCACCCACCTCTGATTAAGTATGTGATTTTACAGTACCTTCTGATTGTCCCGATGATGAGCGCTTGTCAGGGGTGAATGGAGACTAACCGGCAGTGTAGCATGTAAAATATATATACATGCTTGAATAGTTTAATATACTCTTTGTGCAGGCTTTGTTATTTGATGCTTGTCAAATACCAGTAGTTTTCTGTAAAATGTACGTTTGCTTTTCTTGAATACACCTTGTCAGTTTAAGGTGTGCAACAACATTTCTCTGTGTTTTTCAGTACAATTTTTGTACAAAATATGTGTAATTTTGAAGCTGTGGATGTTTGTCTGGAGGTGGATTTAATAGTCATACTTAGACATGACAGTGTTTATAAATTGATTAATTTTCCTAAAAACAATGGTCGTTAAATATAATATATATATATATTTTTAATACTTCTATTAAACACAGTAATTAATTACAGACAATACATGGTGAAATTAGCTGGAAATTGAAGGACAGTGATCTGAACCTTACTTCTCATTACAGTCTATGCAAATTCAAACAGCTTTCTGAGCCACGTGTATCCCATGTGCATGTAGGCATTAGCTATAAAGTAAGCTTTGTTTTGTGTGTCACATTAAGAAAGCATGAAAGCACAACCTGCCATGTGCTCTTTAAGCCGAACAATCAGTTCTTCCTTCTCAATGTTTTGCTATAGCCATAAAGAGGCCGCTCGTACCTAGGCCCGATTCTGTGTTCCTGTGCGAGCAATATAGACTGTGGGTAAAACCGGTTGCTAATACGCATGGAATTTAGGACCTTGCAGATGGACGATTCTCAAGTGTCTGCATGATTCCCCGTCTTCCCTGTGTGATTGGTCTCAAATTAAAGGCTATCTCCTATTTCCTCCTACAGGATCCTCTTTATGCATCTCTGCTCCACTTGCTACCCCCTACAAACTGTACAGCTCCATATCCTGAGTCACCTCAACACTTCACTCCAGTATCTAAAAAAGCCAAGACCTCATTATTCTTTCCCTTTGTTACTCTGAACAGGCTCGTTTCACTTTATTCAGTGCTCTTCAAAAAGGCGACACTCATTAAGGGTGTGATGCATTTGTTTCCGGGACCCTTTCAAAACCCTATGACATAATCTTGCTATTGTCACTGATAGATTAGGCTGTCTTATTATTAAACTCTAAGAAAGTCAATTGTGATCAATTTTATGTATTTATTTATTAATTGAAAAGAAAAAGAGAGATGCATATACTACTGATATACTATACATCAGTTAATCAACTACCATTGGAGAGATTTCTTACATATGTAGCTTGAAAGTATGGGACATAATTATTGCATTTGAAACACTTTTAGAACAATCTACAAAATGTTTAATCAAACTGAATTAGGCAATTACACACTCTGCTCTATATTATGTTGATATTTGACTTCACCAAAGTTGAGCTGGGTCAGTCAGTTTCATAGATTGCCACAGAGAACATTGCCTGCCAACTGCGATCATGGTATTCCCTGCAGATGATATTGATTGTTAGAATAATTTCATGAGCACAAATTAATGCACTGCTTTCTACCAAACAAAAGGTTAACGGTTGGCCAAAGAGCAGCGGCCACCAGAGCGATTTCTGGCACTTTTATTAGAATGCTGGCATCATGCAGGTTGTAAGAAGTAGGTATGTGCGTGGGGACTGCATTTACAATTCACAACAATTCAGAATATTGCTATTTGTAACACACACAGGTCCATTTCCTGCTGGCCACCTTCCATAGCATTTCTGACACCGCAGGATAGCAGTTATGCCACCTCATTGCCAGCTATATAATCTCATAACGCTCACAATTTGTTTTGTTCACAATTCGCTCTATTTTTTCTCTCCACGGTAGCTATCCAAATCTTGGACACATTAGAAAGTTTTTGTCACCTTGCCATTTGAAAAGGCTTTCAGGTATCTCAATAGGAGGTGTTCCAAATAATTTTTCTTAGTTTCGCTTTCTGCCGTTCGTGCTAGAGCCTTTGAACAATCTTCTTGAAGATTTACCTACAGCTCCCTCGGAAAATTAGTTACAGTGTGTCTACCCCGTTGCTCTTAACGGTCTTTAGTAATTACAGCTAATGGAATGACAATTTAGTATTATTAGGGCACGTGGCTAACAGCACTGTTAAACAGGAGCTCACTGCGCTTCTAAGCACACATCTCCATCGCCAGGCGGGCCCAAGGGGAAAACTTTGATGCGTCTACCTTATTCTTGCAGCCTATGTGATCTGATGATGCTAGCAGGGCAGACTGGGTTGAAGTGGGTGCTTTTTATTTAATTAATTATTTTTTCCCAAACTTCTATCTGCTTCTGCTGATGGAACATGATCATAAGGTCATCCGTTGAATTCTAAATGTCCGTCCACAGATGGTTCTTCAGGATCTGGATCTGAATGGCAATCAGCTGGGCTAGTATTCGCTGGCACCTCTCAAGTGTGCAAAGATATCTGAGAGTCGGAAAACGTGCAGATATGTCATAATTTCCTGACTCCACTTCTAAAGCTTTTTTAGAAATAGGAAATAGAAGTTTCTTTCTGGCTTTCTAAAATATTGATTTATTTTTTACAGTTTTGCATTATTTTCAGTAGTCACAACAGTTGTGCTGCTTAATATTTTTGTCGAAACTGATACTTTTTTTAGGATTTGTTTATTGAATTGAAAGTTCAAAAGAACAGTTTTAATCTTAAATAATGAAAATAAACATTAAACATTTTTAAAAACATGTTTATTTGTTTGTTTATGCAGTCATTCAAATACATTAGAAATGAAAGGGACTCCCATAAACATTTAGTCTTTTTATTTGGATATTAAAGGTTGCAAAACTAGGGGAAAACTTATTGAAGTACCCCTATTATGCTATTTTAAATGTTGCTAATTATATTTTATGAAAGCAGGTTTACATGAATGCAAGGTCAAAAAACACTTTAGTTTTCTCCAAAAATAGATTTAATTTCTAAATGATCGGTAAACGACTCGTGTGAAGCAGTTCGAAGAATCAGTCTGTCTAAACCCCTCCTTCCCGTGAGCCCTCACTGCTGTGATTGGTCAGATGGCGCAGTGCTTTATGATTGGTCTACTGC
>JAUCNO010000902.1:8265-22944 GCA_032353835.1 Enteromius viviparus | reverse complement strand
TGTAGATGTACATTTCATCATTAACTAATCTCTTATAAATGACTTATAACCATCCGCTATTCTAAAGTGTTACCGAAACATTTTGTAACCATTGTTGTGTTATTAAAGCTACAAATTTAGTCTTGGTATGCAGACCATACATATCTGAAATTCATTGAACATTTGAAAATCTGTTGCATCCTTCATCGTCTTTCAGGTGAAGAGTGATATAAAGAAACGGCTGAGTGATGATCCGGACTACAATTACCAGCGCTTTCCCAACACTCACAGAGCTTTTTCTGAGGACTCCTAACCCAACAGCTCTGTTTACTCTGTCTTGTCATCTGTCAAATATAGTCATGACCATGACGTCTCGAAGGAACGGCCAATAGCGTCTCATGCATTGAGGGGTTCCAGCTGTTTTGAAATCGATGACTGACACATATCTCAGATGTCTGCCGTAGTCAAATGTGTGGGTAGTGGCTAAATATAAAGCCGGTGAACTAGACCGGCCATGGAGGCAGACGAGACTAAACTTTCTTTCCACTACGTGGCGTCCATTTGTCAGAAGCAGCATCTTATAATCTTAGTAGATGTCAGAACATTCAGTTTTACTCTGACAGGATTCATGTATGCCGCTGTACACTGTTGTAATAAGTTGTTTTAATAATGACAATAATAGCAGGCACATATACATGAAGAAAACCTAATTCATTCCAGCTCAACCTGCTCAGTGTGTAGATAGAGGAGATGCCAAGATTGATGTTTACAAGCTCCGGACATGTTGAACTTGATTAGATGTACAGCACTGCACATTCGTCACTGAGAACCGGGAGCGTTTTAGTCATAGTGATGCCATACAGCTGTTATTTGTAAGCATTTCTTGCATGCCAAAAACATCTTGTTGGCTTCATCATGTTGTTCATGAATGTAGCTGTTAAAAAATAAATGGTTCAAGTCTACAATTACTTCTAGTTTTAAAGAAATGGCCTCTGCCTCCATACGTTTTGAAAAAATTAACATATAAAATTATGATACCCAGGAAATTGAGTCACTGGATGACAGTTCTTGCATTAATTACATTAATATTGTCTTAACCAGCCATGTTTCTTTTTGGGGGATGGGGGTTCCATCAGTAACCATAAACCAGAAATTTGGTGTTGATACATTTCAATTCTGTTTCCATATTCCATTTTTTATTGACAATATTTCATCTTCATTCAACTCAAACTTTGGGGACATAGCTATAAAAAAAATAGTATTCAATAAATAGAACATTTTAATAAATAAAATGTTATCATTCAAAAGGTTACAGTTGGTAAGATTTTTTTTGTGATTTTTCCAGTACTTACAATGGCTGCATTAATTGATCAAAATTAAATTATTTTATCTTTATTCAACTTAACTTTGGTGACATAACTGAAATAAAACAAGTATAAAATAAAGCATTTTAATAAATAAAACATCATTCCAAAATTTATGTTTTTTATGTTTTTGGAAAGTCTGAAGTCTGCATTAATTGATCAAAATTATTGAAATATAAATTAGAATTTTCTTTTGAAAGAAAATTTATTTATATATTTATATATATATATATATATATTATACAAAAATCACGGGTTCGGTTCGATACGATACAGTAGTGTCACGGTTCGGTATGTTTTTGATACGGCAAAAATACAAATAAAAAAAATTTGAATTTCATTTTTTTTATTTTATCACATTTTTATTTATTAAAACTAACATAATATGACCTAGAGCAGAAAGATGCAGCTCTGGTTAAACAGCTGGATGCTGGGTTGAAATGGCAAAGGGAAATGCCTAACGTTACCTGAATGCCGTGGGGATCGTTTGTAATGTGTGTGTTTCTGGTTCTCGTCTGTTTGGGGATGGGAGGAGCAGACAGTGGGTTCCCTGTCCCGTCGTTTGCGCTGCCTTGTTGAGTGTAGCACTGTAAACATTATATTTTACACAGTTTATTCTTTTTTTTTCTGAATCGTTCGGTTCGTATGTGTACCGAACCGAAAGCCTCGTACCGCATGTTTCCATACGATTACGTGTATCGTTACACCCCTAATATTTATATAAGAAAAAAAAAGGCTAGAATCATTGCAGAAACAACTGGGTTTTATGCTATATAATCAAAGCAGTAAAAATGTATATTATATATGATAAGGCCTTTTTCTTTCTTTTTTTTCCCTTTTTTAAAATTTGTACACAACGGTGTCACCAGCCAAAAAAAAAAAAAAAAAAAATGCAGAGAACAAAACCATTTCCTGGCAGAAATGTCATCCGTCTCCAAAGCACAGAAGAGAGAAAACAGTGAAGGCAGTCTCCCTTGAGGCAACGTTGGGTTTCTCTTGGGGAAAGCCCTAGTTTTAGCTTGTCCTACATCATCAAAGCCCGGCTTCACATGTAATATTAACAGGATTTCTATCAGAAGTCTCTGCGTAAGAGTATTAGAGACAACATTTACTCAACAATGCAGTGGCCATCTTTGTGGAGAAAGATAACAAGGACTGAGCCACTGGGTCATGGGATTACTCGATTAAACTTTTACAAAGCTGCCAGTTTCTGCTGTGTTTCTTGGACCAGATTGAAGTGATGTTGGCTTTTATGCTGAGTGGAGTTCATTTTGAGATGTGCCAGTGAAGCGTTCTTGTGCTCTTTCGTGCTGTTCCAAAAACAGATCCTCTGTGTAAATGCAGACTTAACTAATGATAAGATAAAATTCTGCTGGTCGCTGAGCAGAGTAAAATTCAAACTTCATGACATCAAAAAGAAACATTTTGACATTTTGTCAGCGCCAAAAGGCTCATGGGCAGAGTGCCGACATACAGTGCAGCTGTGCTTCGGGTGTCCCGGCTCGTGGATGTTTCCCGATCACTTCCCCTTCTTTTTCTCTCACTTCCTTTTATCACAATCAAGGCCAAAATGCTAAAAACTAAAAGAAAAAACAAACATGAGGAAATATTTCAAAATTGTATATCACTGTAAGATATAGTTACAGTATCATTCAAACTATTCAAAATGTTAGTGTGAGTAGGCTACATATTTATTTATGTATTTATTTATTTATTTAAATAAGTATCTTATGCTCAGTAATACAGTGTTTTCATGATATTGTGAAAAGGTATCTGTTAAAATCACTGTCAATACTTTAATATAATTCAAAATATTATTTATTTTTGTAATGGAAAAGCTGAAATTTAGTAGCCTTCACTCCAGCCTTCAGTGTCGTATGATCCTTCAAAAATGATTCCAATATGCTGATCCTTTTTAATGTATTTATTATTATGTTTTTAGGATTCTCTGATGAATAGAAAAGTTCAAAACAGCTTTTATTTCAAACATAAGTAACTTAAATAGTCTATTTGAAAATAGGTATTACTGTCTTTAAAAATAACTTTAGGTCACAAACCTAAAAATATACTTTTGAAAGTCTATAACTACACACTATGAAGGATTAGTTAAGCATTAGTAAGCATTTATTCCATCCTTTAAAAAAACATTATTATGCGTTAGTTGACAGCTTACAAGTGCATCTATAAATACCTTGTTCTTGAGCATATATATAATGTTTAATAATTGTATGTTTACATTTACAACATTACAGTTGTACAGTTTTAAAATTCTTGAAATTAATAGTTTTGTTTCCCTCTGTGCTTGTTTGTTTATTTTTTTCTGTTATGATGATAACTGGCCCTTTGTACTATGCTTATAAATCAATAACAAGGCATTTATAGCTGTATTTATAAACTACTTACTAATGACAGTTAATGCTAGAGCAATGCTTTATAAAGGATGAACTGACTATTTACTAATGCTTAACTAATGATTCATAGTGTGTAGTTATTACAAAGTGTTACCTGAAAGGCTGGCTTCAGTTTTATGTACCTTACTAAAAACAGTAAAAGTTATTATTTTGTTTTTTACATTTATTTTCCAAGGATTTAACAAGAATGTACAATATATGAATAAAGTTGGGTATTAATGGTTAGCGAATGCGTCGTGAAGGTGACGGCAGTATAGGGAGGGGTTCAGGGACACTTGTCTCTAAGCTATTTGACTTTTTGACACAGTCTAAATCTAATCATCAGAAAGCTTTAGAGGTGAAGTGGACTATCGTAGCAGAGTCAAATCCTCTGAAAATTAAGCCCATTAATCAAACACACAGGCTCATTTGCCGTTTTTATAGAGGTGGCTGATTTGCGGTTGGGTTCGTAGCGACGGCAGAGGAGGGGTGGAACAAAAGAGAAAGGGTTTCACGAGGCAGGAGAATATCCATCAATTCTCATTAAAGAAAACTAGATCATCTCTCCTAATTAGAAAGGTTTTTTTTTACCACGGTAAAATACAGAGTAAAGCGAGTTAGCCAACGCACTGCCATCTCTGATTAATTAGGTAAATGCATATAAGATACAAGTTCGTGGTAGAGGCTTATTAAATGCAAATTGTAATTTATAGGAGGTCGAGTCCACAGAGAAAATATTATCACCATTTCCCGTGAGGTAATTTACTGATATCGTCCCACTTTGCTCTTCCATTTTTGTCGGACTCCATTCTTAGCTTTGCTTCTCTCTCTTTCTTAAGCCCACTGACTCACTCTTGCTTAATGCAGACATCAGCAATTCTTGGTCCCCGTGCACCTTAATTCAAACAACAATACGGAAAATTGCTATAATAAATCTGATAGTTTGTTCAATGTGACCTGGTCTTTTGAATCTTTCATCGTATTATATCGGCGAGCACATCTTTACTGGAAAATCTGCAGTGCAATTGTGCAACAAATACAAAAGATGATGCGTAACAGTTATTGTTTAGGAAAAAAAGGACAGTACTTGTCATTTACTGTAAAAAGCAACTTTCTTGCAAAAAACAATTTATTTGTGGCTAAGTATGTCATAATGTACAGTCAAAATAAACCCTGACGGGGTAATAAAGAATTGGGCAGGAAGTCTTATATCATCCTGAAGAGGTTTATTTCGTGATTATGACCATGCTTTTTTATGTGGGAAATAAATAAATAAAAGCTGGTGATAAATACTTATTCAGGTTGAAATGATTTTATTATGGAAGTTATGAGAGACACGGTTGGCAGCGACTACAGGTAATGAATATACATAAACAGAGAGTTACGTGCTTATTATACAACAATTTGTAACACTTAATAATGTGATTGGCCAATCGGAATCAAGGATTCCGGTTGTATAATACCATGCAAAAAATATTTATACAGTTTTTAGTGTTACTCTGTATTTATTTATGTAAATAAATAGAGTACTGTGAACACTGTAAGATAAATTGAGACCTGGAAGATCTGCGGGACCAAATGTTGCTCTGGTTATATTGCTTTAGTAGAGTTCCTCTGTGGTCAGTCGGAGTGATTGACAATGATATTTTTCAGCCTACTTCATCAAAAACAACAGTCTGTCTTTCTTTGATGCTTTCATGTCACATCATGCCATCCCTATCCGACTCGCCCGCTTTGTCCCACCGTGACGAATGTACCATGCTACATGAGCCGCACACGGGCCGAAGCTCATCTCCAGCCACCTCTCAAACAAGGCCTGTTCAATACAGCCACGTATTAAGACTGGCTGGTGCACTAGGCTTATCTAATTCATTCAGCTGACTGACAATGTCAGCGTTAGAGGGGAGCAGGCTCCTGACACTTGTGTCGCAGATGAGATGTGGGTTGGAAATAAAAGTTTGGCTCAAATTGTTTTTCTTTTGACAAAAGTAGAGCTTCGACTTTGATGTGTGACAGTGCCGAAAATCCTGTATGCTATATGATGGGCTGTATAGTAGCCCTGAATGGGTGGGTGAGAGAGATGTGTCGAATCTCTGATTGAGAGGTGTTACAGACCACTGGCACAGGACTGGAAGAACAGAACAGAGCTGCTATTTTCAAGCATGCAGAGAAACACTTCTGATAATTGAGGTCTAGCAATTTTACAAGCTTTTGAAAGTTTTTGTCATTTTTGTATGATTTTGTGTTTAGATTATGATTTAATTGTATTTACTTATTTATTTAACAACACTATAATAATAGTGACATTTACTACGTAAATGGCGATGAAACAAATATGACTATTGATTGTTATTCGAAGGTTTTATAGATGTGTTTGTTTGTTTATTAACATAATAATACAATTTTAGATCTAGCAGTTTTGCAAACTTTTTGGTTTTTGAATGATTTTTTTTGTGTTGTTGTTGTTGTTGTTGTTTATACAATGTGTGTTTATCAACAACAGCACAACAACAACAACTAATACTAATAACACTACTACTACTAATAATAATAAATGGCAATTAAACTAATATTAATATGTATTATTATTTAAACATCATGCATTTACTTATTCTTTCATTTATGGTCCAGGAAGGGAGGTGTTTTTTTTCTGCTGAGTGCAGTGATGTTAAATGTACAGAGAGGAGCTTTGGACTATGTCTGTGTCTGCTGTGTATTGTATGTGGGCTGACTGCCACTGGAAAAAGGTGATAGAGGACCTCATTTTGTGCCCCTAGAAATGGACTTTCTCTGCTTCTCACGTACACACACACACTTGCACAAACTATAGAGTGTCTGTCTGGTGCTTTATTGGTCTATTTAGGCCATTTTCTTTTCATATAAATCTTGAGTAAGCATCCTAGGTTTTCATAGCAGATTGTAGTCAGTGTGCGTTTACACATGTGCAGACCAATCTCTCCACAGCGTGGACCAATCTCGCACCGAGAAATGAGAAGATGCATACTGTGATAGAGTGTTGCTCCAAGGGTTGAGACCATGCGCTTAGGCCATCGAGGTTTGGTCTGATCATGTGCTTGTGTTGTGCTTGTCAGTGCAGAAAATGTTTATATTACCAACTCCTATGTGTGTTTTAACAGGAGCAGAAAGGTAGCATTTATTGTCTGATTTTTTTAACCATTTGTGGTACATACACTTTTTATGTTTGTAGTTTGTTTTATCCTAAAGGGGTCATCGGATTCCCATATTACACAAGTTGATATGATTCTGTAGGGTCTTAATGCAATGTCTATAACATATGGTAGTGTAAAAAACACCTTTACCCTGTCAAAATCAGCTGTTTTCATCAAGCCGTTCTAGCACATGTTGCTTTAAATGCTAATGAGCTCTGATGACCCCACCGCTCCAGATACAGTGTGTTGACACAACAGCCATCCTGGAACCTTCTATAATAGAGACTACTAACTACTGTAGATTGCTCATGATGTCATAAAACATTAAAACAGTTATTTGTATTGTAAGCGAGGAATTTCCCTGCTTATTAAAAAGTTCATTACAGTAGAAAACATCAGATAAATATGATATACAGACGGACACAGCCTCAATATCAAATTACAAATAGCTCACTCTTAAATCTGAAGGAATAGAAACAGTCGCTAATGAGGAATCTAGGTGTATTAATTGTAATCCTCTGCATCTTCAGTGGCTCAGATATCAGAAGTTACTTGATTACATCAAGTAAACACTACAATTGCTTAATCAGAGACACCTTTGCAGGGGTCTGAGCAAGGTTCAACTAACATTTAGCCCATATGTGAATGCTCCAAATGATCTCAGACCCCTCAGAAGTGAACCGAGCCGAGATCATTTCAGGAGGCATTTGGCAAATGCCATAGTTTAATGTGGTTCAAATGAAAAAGGCTGTGATTTCATTGGATAAAAAGATCCCTCTGTGCTATAAAGTAAACGCAATTACATGAACAAGCAAAACAATTCAAAATACATATTGCAAAGGTGTACAGAACTTTTTTTGTGCAAAAGATAAAAATATTCCAGTTTTGGAGGTCATAATGTCATCCATAAAAGATTGAAATGAACTAGTTCCAAAACAAAAAACAGTATGAACACACCTTTCAGGAACTGCAATAGTGTAAACAGAAAAAAAAACTGGGTACTTTTCCACCTGGTGCATCAACTATCGTGGGAGGGGCCTGTGCATGAATTTCAGAATAGCCTGATTTAAGAAAGAGGATTTTGTATATATATATATATATATATATATATATTATTGTAGGATGGATGAGTACACACACTTCCAACACACTTCCTTTGCATCCGATGACCCCTGAACACTTTAATCAGGTACAATCAGGTATCTTATTTTTAATTTTCCACATTTGCCTCCTCTTCCGGTCACTTCCATTTCTCCATCTTTTGTACTTCAACCAACTCCGCATTTAGATATAGGTATCTCTAACAAGGAGATACAGCCCTGACCCTGTACCTCAACGTGGAGTGAAAATGTGTGTTCTGACAAAAGAGCATTCTTGTTCCAAAATCACAGGGCGAGTGCTGATTGTTTACTTCCTGTTCCCCTAAAAGGTAATTCTGTTGTGCTAGCATTATTCTCCTGTCAAGGGCACACTTCCATTCGGGGGAAAGGGAGGGATGCTCAATAGAAAAAAATGGCATGGGCATTTCAACAAATAGATGGAAGAGAGGTTAAACAAACTAAACATGTTGGATTGAGGGTTTTGTTCGTGGTGAGGTGTTGAAAATGTAACAGCTTTTATTGCTGGCTAGTTGTCAGGTCGCTATATATTCTTTCTCTTGCTTGTCTTTCACATCCGCATACACTTGTTTTCACTTTTCAGATGATAATTTACTCTTCTGTCTGTTGCTAGGTAGCATTGTCGTGCTCCTTATTGCTTGACTCTGGAGCAGATATCATACGTTAAGACCCCTCTGCTCTCCAAACTACATCAATTACAGGGTTTGTTTTGGTTTCATCCTTGAGTATCAGCCCTCAAGGACGCCTTTGTCTATATCACACACACTCACAGCCTTGCATTTATATATCCACGGTCGCAATCAATGCCTCACAGAGAGTGTCAGGTTGACACATATGTCACAATGCTAAGCAAAAGCTTTCGAGCGTGGCCGATAACACGTAAATATGTCAGTCCATCGCCTGTTAGCGGGAGACTATTGGAATAAGGCTACATTACAGTTAGATTTGGCATTTCTCTCCTTCAAAACTGATCATGGCAGACAGCAGCAGGGCAGCGTTTAACCTGGATGCCCTTTTGATAAGTGTTGTTTACGTAACCAGCCACTGGCCTTTTACAGCCAGACTAGCCCATACATCTTAAAGAGTGTCTCCTGAATAGAGCATGTAGATAACGTGTGTCTGGCCTCAGTAACAACAAATACGAAATTGAGGAAATACATCATAATTCTCATGATGAGTGTGTGAGGAGCAGCCTGCTGCTAATACAGCTCATTCAGCTTGCTTAAAACAACCTTTACTCTCTCCGTTCCGCTGTGGTGGAATGCCATTTCAACCTTCACCCGATCCACTGAGACCTTCAGAAACTCCATGAGCACTTACTGTCTAAATCTAAAGTACAGCCAGGTGGTGAAAAAAGCAGTGGTTCAGCACGTCCTGATTTTGCTGAGTTCGGCGAGTTAACATATTTTGTTGACCCTGGAACAACATTTTATTCCAAAATTTTAGTTTTGACCATATCTCTACACCTAAACCTATCCCTACCCACGAGTAATGCCTAAAATCAGAGGAAATGATAGATGACTGACACTGATGTACAAGCACCAAACACTGATTGTAAACCTAAACTTCAAATCTGATTGGATAATTACAATGTTGTTCCAGGGTCAACACAGATGTTGACCCAGGGACACGTCGAACTCAGCAAAATCAGGTTCTGCGTGACGCTGACCATGGTGGAGCTGGAGCAATGGAGGACGAAGGTGGAGCCTGTGTGAAGAAGAAGTCTGACAAAGCCAGAGGCATGAAGTGGAGTGGCGAAGTCGGAGGAGTGGAGTCCCAAGGCGGTGGATGGTGGAGCTGGAGGGATGAGAGACCCCTGTGGAGAAGGTGGGATGTTGGAGCTAGGAGCAAGAGTCTGAGGGTTGAAAGACTGAGGTGGAGTGCAGGATCCTGTGAGACTAAAGAACCTCACACCAGTATAACAGGCCAAAGTAAAAGTGATGGTTCTCGACTGGAATGAAGTGGCATAAGTTGCAGCTGGTAGAGAATGAAGAAATGGATAGAGAGATAATTGACTAGGGATTCAGAGAAGCACAGAACCAGAAGGTGGGACAGGGAGGATGGGTGAGGTTCTGGGTGAAGCCTGTCTGGGCTCTGTTTTGGGAGTGGGGCTGATGGGTCCCTCATTGGCGTTCAAGTGGTGAATCATTGGTCACAAGCACCCGCTTCACAAAAGCAGCAAGGCTCCCTCAAGGACCTTCCTCACATAATTAAGCCTTCCTATGTAATAAAATGTTGTCAGTCAGTCATCCGGGAAATGAGTGCAAGGTCCAAAAAATCCTGTGTATGATCCTCAAGGGAGTGCTTCCCCTGCTCCACTGCACTGAAAAATCAATCAAAAATATCACTCTACTTTGGTTTTGGTCTGGTCTTCTGTCACGAATTGGCATGCATATTGATCCACAGGCGGGCGAGATGACAAAGACAAGTTTAACATCTTTTAATAATTCAGATGATAGCAAAAAACTTCACACATCCACAAACTGATAAGAATGGACAACTAACAGAGACAAGAGGGGAGTATGAATGACATAATTCACAAAGACAAAAACACATTAATTCTATGTTGTTTTATTTGGATTGGGTGCGTTTTCTCTCTTTGGGGGACTGGATGTGCAGGAAGTCCTCACAGCTGCTAGATCATTTGATGCAATATTTCTGTGAAGTAATGCCAGAATGAACAAGAAACTGATCATTAATATTAAAGCCTAAAAAGCTGATTTTCTCTTTGTCATTATTATTAAGAAATATAAGCCTTGACTAATCTCTGAATTGAGACTTGCATAAGAATGTCTGTTCAGAAAAACGATGCTGTGCTACACAGGATCATATATGAATTATAATATAATTATAATAATAACATGCTGTCACGCTCAGACTAAACAGACAAGGAGTAAAGTTCAATCAGTGAGTTTTATTATGCACAAACAGAATATCATCCTCAGCGTTTCTCATAAAAAGTGCAGGTGAATATAAACAGAGCTCAATATAGGAACATCGCTGGTAGGTAAACTCAGGTAAGTATCACAGGTAAGTATGACACAGGTATGGAGCAGAGAGGCAGACACAATCAGGTAAGTAACAGGCATGTATACTCAGTCTTTCACAGTTCATCAGATCAAAGTCCTTTTTCATCACAGTTGCAGTCCAGAACAAAAGCTCAAGCAGAATGTTCATTAACGATCACTCAGGCAGGTAGACACGGTGAGTAAAGGTAAGCATCTAACCTCGAGCTCAGCCACTGAGTGTTTGGCCGAGCGAGTTAATATAGTGAAGTGCAGATTGCCATCAGGTGTCAGTAATCAGGAGACTGTGAGCGTGTGACTGGTGACTCTGATTGTGCCGTTGGGGACTGTGTGATCGCTGATCTGGGTTCAGCTGCTGGTGACAGTGTGACATCACCCCCCCCTTCCAGAACAGTGCATCCTCGCACCATAATAGCAGCAGCAGGGGAGGGCGGCCTGAAGGCCAGGACCAGGAGTGCCTCCAGGGCGGATCAGGCTTGACAGGAGCCCATGGCGGATCAGAATTCATAGGGGACCCTGGAGTGACTGGATTCACTGGATACTCTGGAGTGACTGGATTCATAGGAGACCCTGGAGATATAATGCAAGGTGACATAAAGCAGGATGACATGACAAAGTGCTTAGGATCCCCAGGAGTCCAATCCCATGCTTTAAACCCGCCCACCCTTACCCTAATGATGGCTATATAGCCCCCCCCTCAGGCTCAGGAAGGTACTTAAGGGGCCTAAATACAAGGCGTTTTTGCAACGCAACGGGCTCTGGAGGGCGCTCTTGCAGCGCAACAAACTCTGGAGGGCACTCTTGCAGTGCAACACACTCTGGAGGGCACTCTTGCAGTGCAACACACTCAGCAGGATCGGGCCAAGACGGCAGGTTCTCCCCCACCAAGGGGGTCGGGCCACAACAGTAAATCCTCCTCCATCACCAGCTCAGGTGGATCAGGCCATTGCAACAGGTCCTCCACCATTATGGGCTCAGGCTCTGTCTGAGTGGCGTGCAAAAGCACTGGCTTCCATCTTGGGGCAGGAACTGGTTTCACTGGTCGTAATCTAGGAGCAGGAACAGGAATATCAAGCGGTTCTCTCGGCCATAAACTAAGAACTGGATCAGGATCAGGAAACTGCTCTCCCGGCAGTAAACTAGGGACTGGATCAGGAACTGGAAATGGCTCTCCCGGCAGTAAACGAAGAACTGGATCAGGAACTGGAAACAGCTCTCCCAGCCATAAACTAGGGACTGGATCGGGAAACTGCTCTCCCGGCAGTAAACTAGGGACTGGATCAGGATCAGGAAACGGCTCTCCCGGCCGTAAACTAGGGACTGACTCTGGAGGTTCTCGGACTGGAGCAGGCTCTGGAACGGACTCTGGGGTCTCCCGGACTGGAGCGGGCTCTTCTGCTTGAACAAAGAACTTAGACCGGTTTAAATCCAAAACATGATTGATTATTTCACTCAGCGGGAATCCATACGTCGGAATCTTGGAAACAATAACCTGTTTGTCCAAACCTAAGCGAAAGCACATTCCGTGACTTTCGTCTGGCCAGTTGACCTTGTAGGAAATGTCCAAAAATTCCATTACATACTCTTCCAAAGTCCGATCATTTTGTCGCAGACACCAAAGTTTGTCCTCAGCCATCGCTGAAAAATCCGCCTGCTCCATGTTTTCGTTTTGCTGGGCTGAGCTTCTGTCACGCTTAGACTACACAGACAAGGAGTAAAGTTCAATCAGTGAGTTTTATTGTGCACAAACAGAATATCATCCTCAGCGTTTCTCATAAAAGGTGCAGGTGAATATAAACAGAGCTTAATCTAGGAACATCGCTGGTAGGTAAACTCAGGTAAGTATAACAAGGGAATGGAGCAGAGAGGCAGACACAATCAGGTAAGTAACAGGTATGTATACTCAGTCTTTCACAGTTCATCAGATCATAGTCCTTTTCCCACAGACACAGTCCAGAATCAAAGCTCAGGCAGAATGTTCCTACAAAGATTACTCAGGCAGGTAGACACGGTGAGAAAAGTTGAGCATCTAACTTCAAGTTCAGCCGTCGAAGCATTGGCTGAGCGAGTTCTTATAGTGAAGGGGCAGATTGCCATCAGGTGTTACTAATTAGGTGAATGGTGATTGCTGATCTGGGACCAGGCACTAGTGACAGTGTGACAGTATGGGACTTTTTTTGACATTTTCAACCATGTCATGTACAGAATTATGCATGCTATAATGCACACAGATGAAGAAACAAGACAGAGAACTACTGGGAAAGATCAAAAGAGAGGAATTGAGACAGATGGTGAGAGAGTGTGAGAGACACAGAGAGAGTTTGGAAGACAGACGGAGAGCTCTAGGTCAATGACATGACTGCTCTATTTTGGCTCTCATAAAAACTGTTACTAAAATCTAAATATATATATATATATATATATATATATACACGTATATATAAAATTCAGTAAAACAATAAGTGAACCATACAGGTCACTGCCTCTGCATTACCCCCTATAAACACATGGAAAGCTGTTGGAAAACATGTTTCACCTCTCAGGAACATGTAATCATCTGCATCACTGCAAACTTAGAAAAAAAAGACTTTATTCATGATGTATTGCTATATTCACTGGCAAGCTAGCATTTCAGAATGTCTGTTTTTCAGGATGCTTTCAGATTTTTTAATGTTACAATATTTTTTCCTATCTCAGCTTACTACGCAGAGAAAGCTAAAAGTAAACCATTTATGTTGTGTCTCTGTGATGTACTGTAGCACAACATTGCTCTGTTTGTTGAAGGAACCCGGCACAGCAACAATGGCTCAACCAACAACGTAACATTGGGGGTGGGAATATGTGACATTTTGACCAATGGCAAACATTATTTTTTACAATATTTTTGCAAAGCTGACACACTTCAGCTTTAATTGCCTGGCTAGTAAGAAAATCAAAATGGAGTTTTACCTCTGGGCTTAGTAATTCTGTAAAAGAAATTAAGCATTTTTGTCATTTGAGGTTCATTTAACAGTTAATTTTGAAACCTTATTCTAAACTGAATTGAATGAAAATAAAAAAGAGTAATTATGTGCCAGACTTGTCTATTTAGTAACATTAGACATTATAACTGTTAGAAGGCAACACTTTGTTTGCCTCTCCCTTCAGGCTGAAGTCCAGTCATGTGTAAGGAAATGCTGGGTTATTGGTCTGTGAATACTGGAAAGACTTTTTTTTTTCTGCTAACTGTGGCAGCTGATAAGCGTCCTTCATACTCTTAAAGATAATTAGGCTATCACTGTATTGATACATTCATTTGTTACATGCTTTAAAAATGCGTGTGAAATATAAAAAGGCTGGTGTGTTTGGAAATTTTACTTCCATATTGCTATTTTTTTATTGTCTAAAACAAATTGTCCTTTTAAAACATATATTTTAATGCACAGATTGAATCATGTTCCTAAATTTTATGGTCAGATTGAATAGAATACAGTTCACTGAATCGGAGTCATGAATGAATCATATAGACATAGATGCTGCGTCCGAAATCGCCTACTACCCTACTATATAGTAGGTGAAAAACAGCATGCGAGGCGAGTAGTATGTCCGAATTCGTAGCAGTCGAAATTCAGTAGGCGAGAAGTACCCGGATG
>JAUCNO010000899.1:0-12253 GCA_032353835.1 Enteromius viviparus | reverse complement strand
TGCTACAAACTGATAGCGGTCAGATAAGTATGATTTGAACCATGCTAAGGCACTTCCACTAATGCCAACAGAGTTTTATAGTCTATTCAAGAAAATGTTGTGGTTAATAGTGTCAAACGCAGTGGGGTCAAGTTGTGTTTTTTTAACAAGATGCTTAATAACAGCCAGTTTGAATGCTTTGGGGACAATGACAATGATAATGATAAATTAATAATAGACAATAGAGGATCTATGACATCTGGAAGCAGCCCTTTTAACAGTTTAAAAGTTTGTACAATTCTTCCTCTCCAATGGTAGAGAATTAGAGGAATTCTCGTGTTCATGACCCTCGCTGCCCTCAATAATGACTGACCAAGGGACCCCCTTTATGTCACAGCTAATGGCTGACCACTGCCAGCTGCTGGAAGTAAAACAACTCCACATTCCACTCGTGGAGCGGTTCAACCAGGCCCTCAAACAAATTATGAAACGTGTGGCGGCTGAGGACAAGTGTGACTCGGACCTCAAGATCCCCTGCGTCTTCTTTGGCATCCGTGAGGTCCCCCAGGCATCAACCCCTTTGAGCTGGTCTTCAGCCGTCAGCCCCAGCTGGACGTCGCCAAGGAGGTGTGGGAGCAGCAGCAGCCAGCCCCTCTCCACTCCGTCGTCGATCATTTGAGAGAAATGCATAAGCGGATCGAGAAGGTCATGCCATTAATCCACGACCACACCGTCAAGGCCCAGAAGTCCCAATACCATCTCTACAACTGGGCGGCCAACCACAGGAGTTTCAACCAGGTGACAAAGTGACATGGCAGGTACCCTATACTGTGAACCATCGGCTCTGCCTGCCGGGTAGGCGTCAATAGGAGCAGATGTATCATATCAACCTCTTGAAGAGGTGGGTGGGAACCAGCAAGCAGCTCTCTGGATTGGCCAACACCTATCCTGTGTTGGTGGAAATAGGGGAGAAACTGTCGGCGGCCAAGAAGACGGAGCTCCAACATCTGGTTAGGACAGTTCCCCCATGCCATCGAGCATGACATTCCCCACTTTGAGTTATCATCAGGCAGCAGCCCTACTGAGTTCCTTCTGGGGTGAAATCAGCGAGATGCTGAAGTTAGGGGTGATTGAGCCATCATGCAGTGCCTGGTCCAGCCTGGTCTCGAGTTTGACAGTTACCAGATGCTCCGGGTGGACGAGCTGTTGGATCGTCTGGGGAGGGCTCACTTCAACCCTCGACCTGACCAAAGGTTACGCTTAAGTAATTCTGCCAAAAGAAAATGCTTTTTCTACTCCTAACGGTCACTAGCAGTACTGGACCATGCCCTTTGGCCTTCACGGCACACCGGCTATGTTCCAGCGAATGATGGACATTCTGCTTCACCCCCACAAAGCCTACACTGCTGCTTAGCTGGACGATGTTGTGATCCACTCCGAGACCTGGACGGATCACCTTGAGCATCTGCGGAGGTTGCTGATGAAGTTCAGACGGGCTGGACTAACCGCCAACCCCCGTAAATGTCATCTGGCCCTCGCCGAGGCTTGGTACCTGGGGATCCATGTGGGCCGTGGCCTCATACGGCCCCAGCAGAAAAAGGTTAAGCCAATCCTGTCGGGTCCCTGTCAGACCACCAAATCCCAGGGACGAGCCTTTTTGGGGTTGGTGGGATATTGCAGGTGTTTCATCCCTAACTTCTCCCCCTTAGCATCTCCCCTGACAGACCTGACCAGGAAGGGGCTGCTGGAGAAGGTCACATGGAAGCTGCAAGCCGCCCGAGCACTTGTCACTGTCAAGCCCTGGCAATGAACTCAGCTCATCAAAACGTGGCATAAAAGAGCACGCTTGAGGTTGAGCACGCTCTTACATCGCAGACAGCAGCTGTTTCAAGAATGAAACTGAGCCTTTCAGTTGAGGTGCAATTATTACATCGGGGACATATTTAGTTTGTTTTGGGATAGTAGTGGTTTCTGATGGTTTGGTATTGTGGGCATTCTGTCAGGAGGTGCAGCTCTGTTTCGATCTGTCCCAGACTGCACTGGGAGCAGACTGTCTCCTCACGACAGAGCTATGTCTGTCTGTGCCGACCAAGACTGTGCTCACTGAGTCTGTACACCATCAGGGTTTTCCCTGATCCCTGTCACGGTGCTCAGGTAGTACCATGGTGTACTCTCGGTTTAGTGTCTGACTCTGTCTGTCTCTCTCTATCTGTCTCTGTCTGTTTCTGTCCCCAGCCCTTTTCCCTGTAGTGTTATTTGTTCAGATGAAACTCAGCAGTTAATTATAATCTAATTAAAGTCGTCTATCATTAGCTTACAGCATTGAGAATGTTAATTAAAAGATTAATGATCAGAGAGAGAACAAATAAAGTTCAGCAACAGAATCAAATACAGATTGTTTTAGTGAACAATGAGACACGTGACTGTGATATTAGTCTCATAGAATTACAGATATTTTGAATTCATATCATACTATAGTAATTTTTTTCTTCTTTCATTTATTTACAGTTTTAAGGGATTTTTTTGTGCTTTTGACTTATCTTTTGACTTGTACTTTTGACTTGTCTTAGATTATATATATCATTGCAATGGAAACTGAAATAAAATAATAACTTGTAGTCATTATTTATTTATTTATTTATTTATAGGGGTGGGAAGAGACAAGACACTGGGTTCACAAGAAAAGAGAAGATTTTTAGACTTTTTAAAATAAATTCTCAATAATAAAATATATTGGGAAAAATAGTATTTTATTCAACAAAAATATTATTAAAAAATGTAGGTGTAACAGTTCAGCTGAAGGTGCCAGCAAAAGCCACTGGATGGCACTCCAGCTCCATGTTTCTATTGTGTTTGTCTCCGTTGCTTTCCCCGGACTCTTATTATGAACTTGTGTCTCCACCCACCTTGTCTGTTGTCCTGACCACTGATGCATTCCTTCACCCTCTAGTCTAACTTCCATGTGTATATAAGCCCCGTTTGTATGATGTGGATTTGTTGGATGTACCCTGTGTTTGTCCCTTTGTTCAGCCATTCGTGCCTCTCCGTGTTTTCCTGTGTTTCCCTGTTTGGATTATCGACCCCGCCTGCCTATGGATATTCTAGCCTCGCCCCCTGGACACTGTTTGCTGTTTGCCTGACTCACGCTACATATTGGATTATTCTACTGTCTATGCCTCTGTTGTCCCTGTCTGCCATTATCGACTCTGCCTACTCATTGTTATTAAAACAGTACGCACTTGAATCCACACTCCTCCTCATCTCTCCTTTTTGTTACAGTAGGTGCATTTTGTAATCAACTTTTTGAAATAAATTAACCATTCTGCTTAATCAAGGGATTTCAACAACAAACCCAAACAAGGGAAGCTATTATTGACGAAAATGTTGCTGTAAATCAGAGAACTCGTCTGGCAAGCAAAGCCTCCTTTTCTACCAGCATCATGTTTAACGGATGGTGGTTCGCTAGTACATGGCCAACTGAACTGTTATCTGAGGCAGCACCATCCAGCCTGGTCTGCCCCTCTTTCAGCAAAACCGTACTAGATTAGGCATAACTTTACTACCGTACGTGCATTCTGCAGCTCACTATATAGTATTAGTAGTAAAAGCCTTTATTTGTCACATACACTGTTACATGCAGTGAGATTGGACCTTTCCGACCATACACAAACATCACATTTAAAGGGAAAGCAGGTCAGTCGAGAGGTAGCATATAAAAAAAAAGAAATAAGATACATTTAGGAGAAGGAGGGGGGAAAAAAACCTCCCAGACTGTCCTTCAAGAAGGGCAGTTTGAGATCAGGGGGGAAAAAATATCTCGACAACAAGCACAGAAATGCATAATAATAAGACATAATATTGCAACAGGGGAGGGGTACAGGGGATGTGGAACTAGTCCAATGTAGGTAACAGCCATCCGGTCCTGCAGGTCCTGCGCTGGTCATAGAGCTGCCTACCCACACTGAGGGTAATAGCACACAAAGGCATGGGATGCGGGGTAGGGCAGTGATTGTTTATCTGTAGCTATGTACATGTATGTGTGCGTGTGTGTGAAGATGCGTAAGCCTGAGAAGTCTGAAAAGCAGACTTGGAGCAGGGGGAATTCAGAGCGCCTCGTCATCTTGTTCTTTGGGTGAAGTTGTTTATCTCCTGGCCACGGCCGGCGCCTTAGCTGGAAGAAGGGGGAAAGCCGAAAATTTGTTCTAATTTAGGTCGAGATCTGCTAATTTTCGCAGATGTCTAGTGTGTGTCACTGGTCTCTAGGCCTGTCCAGATCAAGTCGAATAGCCACTAGTTTCTCCAGGATGTTTTCTAATTTACGGTCCATAACCACAGTCTGAGTATTAATAGCTCTGCTCACCACCATTTCAATCCAGCCAGCCAGCTTAGTGGGGTTTTGAGCCGCACTGGCCACTTTTACCAATTGTCGATACCACAGCTATATGCGCCATGATCTGTCTAATAGTATATTAAAAATTTATCCCTCGGCTTGGTCTCACTTCAGTTTCTTCTGTGCTGCATTTTCCATAGCTGTTATACCAGTTAATGTCACATTTGTTAATGCTTTTATAGTCCACTGTTATGAATCTTATTAAATCCAGCCTTCAAGCATTAAAAGTATGATCGCCGGCATGCAATTCCACCTGTGGTGCTTGGATCCATCTACCATCAGCTTACTAGGAAACCCATCGATTCGCCTTCTACTGAATGGCCTCAAAAGAGAGAAACCTCAAGGCAATGATCAGCGTCTACACATTACACTTTTACTTTTGATAAAGTTAATATCACAGTAAAGAGCAGGATGCTTCAGGTCTTACACTGATTCAATGCTAGAGTCAGCCTTACCTACAGCTTTCTATGGTTTTCTGAGAGGGGGCGAGTTTAACACATTAAATCCATAACAAGATTTATTCACAATATTTTACCATATATTTAAAACGTTCTAAAACTGATAAAATAAAAAGTCCTGTAATTTATGTCTCTGGTTCTAACTCAGATTTTTTCCCCTTGTCTTTTACTGTTGGCCTACTTGAAAAGCCGTCCACAGGACTATTGTTTTTCACTGAGGAGGGGAAGCCAATGTCCAGAGCCTGGTTCTCCTCTCATCTATGTCTTCTCTGCTAATACTGTGGTCTTCTCCCTGAACCTTACATAGCTCATTCTCTACGCATAGGGGCTGCTACAACTTCTGCTTCCTCAACCCCTGACTCTAAAGGCCATGGGGCAATGGTCCTCAGTCGCTTATGAATGCTACCTACGACCTGACACTCGAGCCATCCTTGAGGCTCCAAAAGCTATAAATGTAGCTCATAAATAAATGTATGGCTTTAGAGCTATTGGGTGTGTTTACTTTATTTCATATCGTGCCATAGTCACGTAGTACTTGGCTATTCAAAGCTGTACACTGCGGGGGTTTGGGCCTACTGGCTCGGGATCTTGTGTCCAATCGTAACAGTTTAGCACATAAAAAATTTACTAAAGTTTGTCTATAAATTTATTTTCTGACTAAAGACTTCCTGACTGAAACTATTTTAATGAATTACATACTGTAATAAACAGCATGTTAACACTGCAAAATATTTTGCAACAAACTGACAGGCAAGTAATTAACAATAAATAACAAAAAAATAAAAATAGTATAAACAAATAAAAACAAATATTCCTTACAGAAAACAGTCGAGTCGAATACCTAAACAAACTTGACTACAGCAAACACTGCACCAGCTTAAAGCTAAAGTATACTTCGGCCGTCTGCATTACGTGATTTTCATGATCGGGAGGGCTCTCGGACACCTGCGCATGCTGTGCGGACACGGCTGTGCGCCAGACGGAACGAAATGCAGAAAGTGAAGTAAACCCGGGCCTTAAGTCTCCCTACACCTCAAGCGATAAAGTGACCATTGAAAACCATTTGGGATTTGTGTCAGCACGTCACAAATAAAACGCGGCAGCAGTTTCCTGTCGAAGATTTGTTGCACCACATCACTATCACAAGGATATCAGCAAGTTCTTCGAGTAACTTCTTTACTTGGAGTAACAAACTTTTTTTAGTTGTTTTAGAAACTGTAATAACCCTGACACATGGAAACGACTGATTGCACATGCATGAGTGTTGAGTGTTTGTGTTGGTCTGAAGCCATTCTAATCTACTTATTTACATAGCTAAATAAACCTGAGCATCAAGAAGAGAGAGAGAACAGACTGAGATTTATCCACGTTTAAACAGATCAACAAAGAGAATGGCACAGAACAGAAGGACAATTGAAGGACACACACAGACATGTATGTTTTTATATGGCTCTCCATAAGGTGCAATGCTTTTTAGAATTTTAAAAAACTTGCTTTGAAAGTGAAGACATGGGGTAATTTGAAGACAACTTGTATTACCTATGCCATTATACACATTTATGTCCTCATTTTTCACAATAGTGCACACGCACACACTCTTAAACACACACATGTACAAACACTCACACAATCATACACAAACACAAACTCACTCGTACACACACACTGACTCCCATCAATGTTGAGTGTGTTAGCTAATGTTAAGGCAGCGGATCAGACACATTTATAAAACATCAGAGCAGCTGCTGCAGCATGTGTCGCGTTTCAAGAGCCGGCTGAGAAATACACATGCGTCTGAGAGAGAGATAAACAGCCAGTGGAAACAGCTTACTATACTCGCTCAAGAATAAGACATTATTCAAAACTATTCTAAATATTTCTTTTATTTGTGTACATTCACAATAAAAACAGGTGTGCTTTTGTAAATAATTGGACGCTGCTTTCAAGAGCGCATCACAAGAATGAACTGAAGTTCTGCATAAAGGCTGGCACTTGTTGCGTTTTTTTTATTTTTTTTATTTCTTTATTTACAAATAATATATATTTGGTATGTGGGCCTTTTTTCCTTTTATAGCTCATGCTTTTTTCTGTTCGCACAAGCTCTGCGCGTGACGTGAATCCTAATGTTATGTTTATGCTGCTTTTTTCATCTATTAAATGAATCCCTGGAAACAAATTAAGCTATTTTTAATGGGTCACAGCCACATATCAATTTAATTTACTTTACTTGTAATTTAGCAAAATCATGTTGGTTCATAATAAAATACTAAATTAACATTCCTATTTCCAATACAGTCTAATAAAAGTTAATCAGGAAAACAACAACAAAATACAACTGCACCTGCTTATCAAACTTTAATAAAAACTCATTAAACTTGTTATTTTTTATGTAGGCCTCGATAGTTTAATAATGGGCTAAGGGTTTTTTTGTCATCACGCACGCCATTATATCGGTAAAAGGCCAGTAGGATGGAAACACGCTGGAGACAGCAAATTTCACAAAAGAATATTTTCCCTCAAATTGTCTTTGTCGATAACAAAACTGGATGGAAACTTGGCTTGTGATGACTGAGACTCCCTGTATTAGAACTTATAAGGGCCATATTAGTGCTTTGTTCTGCATGAGTTTATTTTAGATCCCTTAGTCCTTTAACCCCCGGACCTAAACTTAACCCCCTTACTAGCAGCAAATGAGGACTTCATTGAGAGCAAACTCTTAATAGTTAGTTAATATAATCAGTTTGTCCCATACTGAGAACACAAGACTTGTTTTCAGAATGTGTTGTTCTTAGTACTGTATAGATTCATAAAACAAGATATATTTACTTGAGATGCGAAATGACAAGAAATAAGAAGTTGCATTATATGAGGATGAATAAAACAGCAGAATCTCTTCCAGTGGGGTCAGACTTGTTTTCCTTCTGAATTAGGTTTGTTTCTGTATCACTTCATTTGGATCAGTTTCTCAGAAAGAAAGACATATTATTATTATTATTTTTTTTTAAAGAAAACAAGACACAAAAGAAGACTTTCAGTAAAAATCTGCCAATCCAACATGATAAACCTCCGTAGAGCGGCATGACGTAACACACACACACACTCAGCACTTCAGGAAAAAGATTTACACACACACACACACACAAGTCACTTACTGTAACGGTGGGATCTGGGCTGCAGCAAATGTCGTCACGATCCCGCTTCTTCAGCGGACAGAATACAGGCAGGCAGAACTCAGTGCAAAAGATTTAATACTATAAAGTGGAAACATACAAACTGAATGAAAATGCAGGGATCTATGCAAACGAACAAAAAAGCAAGGCAGACGAACACCGAGACATTCAACAACGACCGATACAATGAACTGAAAAAGACAAGGCTAAGTAGACAAACTAATTACAAGAGAACTGACAACACCTGGGGAGACAATTACACACTAAGGACTGGGCGGGGTTATACATGACAGGAGCACATGGGGAGAACAAATGAAAATAAACAGAGCACATAGACAAGACCTGAAAACATACACAAAAGTCACATGGGACGCCTGGGGGCGTGACACTTACATCCACTTTCTGCTTCCTCTCGCATACACACACTCACGTTCTGAACCTTCTTTTTCTGAATGTTATCTAAATGCTCAAGAAATGTTATAGAAACCTTTTTTCTTGGTTATAGAAGCGTTATGGGAGCATAACCCAATGGAAGGTGACTGTGGGATGTTGGGTGTTTGGCTGGTTTCAGCTTGGATGTGTGGTTGTTTTGGCAGCAGTTCCTCCAGTATTTGCATTATTTATTTTCTGTTCAGTGCTGTGTCAGTTAGCTGTCAGCACGGCGGTGTTTGTTGCTCTCTCGGTGACAGTAAACATTTGTTTGTCTGAACAATCATCTTGGCGTGATGATCCAGATCATGCAGCGTTTGGTTGTGTGAAAACTAATACACATTTCCAGTCTGTCAGGTGTCCAGAACAAAGTATACTGCTTTGTTTTATTTAATCATTTTTATTTTATTTTAATGTATTTTTTGTTTTGTTTTTTTCTTTTCAAAATGTATAATTATCTGAACTAAATATCTGATCATGCAGTGTTTGTTTAATAATATGTAAATTGTTGCACAGTAGACTGGGGCGGTGTGAGATCATCTGTTATAGAGATCAGAAGTACCTCTTTTACAGTCAATCACAGTCAATTCAGTCTAAGACTTCTTCTCTTCTGCAATCTAGAAGATCTTATTTTATTGTTTATTTTATTTCTATTTTGACATTTCCTGGGAAAGGTTGCTGCGGCTCAGATACATGACCATCCTTCAGTGATTAATCCATATGATCCATATGATTCAGGTTTTGTGTTTCCTATAGCAATTCTATTAGAAAAAAATGTACTTGGTTTGCATCTTTCAGATCATACTCGATGTGTTTTACTAAGTTTAAATGTAAATCATCAAATATTACTTTAGGTGTTCCACAGGGTTCAGTTCTGGACCCTTTATTATTTATCATATATCTACTGGAACCATTTTCAGGGAACATGGTATACATTTTCATTATTACCCCAATCACACCCAGCTCTATCTATCTTCAAAACCTACTTCTAAACTTCTAAACGTCTTCTCGTTCTGTTTGTCTGAAGTTAAAGCCTGGTTTTCAAGCTATTTTCTTAAACTTAACAGTTGTTAAGTAGTCCTTCCTGTTAGAACAAAAAATATGTAGTTGAGTACCAGTGATCTTTCTGTGTGTGTTTCTGTTATCACTTCATCAACACAACAGGAGCGAAGAGCTTGGGTGTTATCCTGGTTACTCGGACTGCTTCACAAATGGACTATTGTAATGCTCTTTTATTGCCTTTCTGCTAAAAGTTGCAGTTAGTGCAGAACTCAGCAGCTCGAATGAGAACTACAGTAGTACTCCTGCTATGGAGCACATATCTCCTGTTGTTCTCTTTAAACAGTGTTATGAATTCACAATGTTTCTTCTTGTTTATGAAGCATGACATGACTAGGCTCTTTCTTTCTTATCTGACTTACTCTTAACATGCACTGCCTCTCTAACAGATCATCATCTACATTATCTTTAGCTCTCACTCATGTAGTCTGGTTTCATGGGTTCTCAAGCCTTTCGCTATGCTGCTCCTTATCTCTGGGATTTATTTCCACAAGGTATTCGTAACAGTGACTCTCTCTCCATGTTCAAATCTTGATTGAAGACACATCTTTTAGACAGGCTGACTGATCATAATTGTATTACTTTAAAGATATGAGTGTGGGTTTGGAAGAGGTTAGGGTTAGTGTAACCCTGTGTGTCTGTGTGTGTGTATGACGGCTGTACAGTGGGGGTCTCTTTGTCTAATTGACCAATAGCAGACGAATCAGCTGCCTTATGTGTGTGAATTATAGAATATAGAATGTCAGGATCTGTTTGGAATGACTGTCTGAACTAAAGTGTGTCTGATAGAAATGAGTTTGACCTTTGCAGTGTCCCTGCGGTGAAGAGTCCTGGCCTCTGACCGTGTCTCTGTGTGTGTGTGTGTGTGTGTGTGTGTCAGGAGCGCGGGAGGGTCGGCGTGATCTTCAACGTGGGGACGGATGACATCGCCATCGAGGAAAGCGGCGTTATGGTCAGCGACGGGAAGTATCATGTGGTCAGATTCACACGGAGTGGTGGGAATGCCACACTACAGGTGGACAATCTGCCCGTGCTGGAGCGCTTCCCTTCAGGTGAGGCACACACACACACACACACACACACACACATGCGCGGGATCATGGTCAGGACAGACAGACACATGTCTCTCTGTCTCTCTCTGAGGAAGACGTTTTCTATGCTAAGTCACCATCATAATCTGAGTTAATGATTCGAGACGTCACACCAAACCTGTTTCAATCAATGACATCTGTCACTGGTTAAATCAGTTCCCTGTCCCAAAGCTTAGATTCAGTGTGAGTTTGAACTTTTATTTATTTGTTTGTATCTTATTTTCAATCTTTTTTTTTTTTATTTAATAGTGATTGTTATTTATTTTTTAAATACATTTATTTGTATCCAGTGTATCATTATTTACAGTAAAAATATTTTGTGTAAAGTGGGTGGAGTTGGTGCATCTCTGTAACACCAGTGTATATACATGGTAACTCCTCAGGAACTGCACACTTCATATAAAGTGTAACATTTTGGACAGCAACCACAATTTATATGTAAAGCCTAATTTCCTGCCGCTGCTGTGTAACATCAGAGTAATCACACGCTAAATACATACAAATACCTAATATAAAGAGTAACACTTCATTTACCAAAAAGTCTACATGTGTGTAGTTACAGTAATATTACAGCTCTAGAAGCTATGTGCCGGTGTGTAACTTACACTGTGGTTACGTTCTACACACACATCTAGTAACTCTGTCAGTACTCAGGTATTAGGGGACACTTAATATAAAGTGGGGCCATTATGGGTATTATTGTCAGTTAACCAGATTTAATGTTTTAAGTCAGGAAAGCAAGAGAATTTTTCAGTTTTTTCTCTTGCAGTGCACTGTGAGAAGCTTCTGATATTCCAGTGTCACACTGATGAATCTGAATAATGAGTGTGTGTGTGTGTGTGTGTGTGTGTGTGTGTGTGTGTTATAAAGACGACACGAGCAGCAGCAGCAGTGTGGACTGGAGGAATATAAATATCCAGTGACCCAGTTAGCGCAGAGGGAGTCTGCAGTGGAATTGTGGGTAGGATAGCGCCTCCTGCAGGTCTGGTCCCAGCTGTTGTCATAGTAACAGGCAGTATTTAACAGGAGCGGGTTGTTAAGTGCTGAAGGTCACTGAGGTTTACTCTTGATAATGTCTTAATCACACAGTGTGAGAATATTAGCCATTTATGTTTGTGTGAATTATTTTTACATATTTAATATATTGCTTTAATTATTTACAGTATTATTATGATAAAATATGTAAATTGCTTCATTTTTATTTGTAAATTAATATATATATATATTTAATTAATGAATTAATTGATTAGTTAATTAATTAATTAATTTGTGTATTTATTGCATTTTTTAGTATAGTTTAGTAAATAGTATTTTTAGTATGTATTCATGTTTGTTTGAATCGTAGTTAATGTGTGTTTGATCAGTATCATCTGCTTCTCTCAGAGACCTGAAGCACGTCATGAATTATGGTTTGTTTGTGAATGAGATGCACGTGAAGGAATCATCGATGAGGTGTGATGATCCTGTAAGACAGAAAATGTAATTAATTTAACCTAAAAACGGCAGAGAAGTTTTGTTAGCGGTAGCCTACAGAACACAAGATTATTAATACAAAGAAAAGGTCAGAAATGTAAGTAAAGTTAATGTTTGTCAAAAGTTTCAGTTGGGACAGATGCAGGCTCGTGTGTGTGTGTGTGTGTGTGTGTGTGTGTGTGTGCGTGTGTGTGTGTGTGTGTG
>JAUCNO010000898.1:0-11543 GCA_032353835.1 Enteromius viviparus | reverse complement strand
TGTTCTATTTGATAATGTTCAGTGCTTTGCTACAATCTGTATTGTTAAAAGAGCTCTAGAAATAAAAGTGACTTGACATGACTTGACTTGACAAAGCTGATACTCAAATGAAACATAACACTTTAAACAGTTATAGTTTTGCTTTTCAAGAGTGAAACCTGCAAAGAATTGTGTGTCATATCAGAAGCAGCGCACGAAATGCCCTGGATTAGACGGTTTAGGTGACCCAACATGAATAATCATAAATATGCATGAGTTCACCAAACTACATAAACAAAACAAAGCCTCTTGGTTCTTGTGTCCCCGCGAAATTAAGCATTTAATCAGTTTGGCCCTTCACCGCGACACCGTCACAGCGCCTGTCACAATTAATGACGTCTAATTTGAACAGCAGACGTGTGACTGATACGTCCATTAGAGGCACAATGAACGCTCGCTATCTGACGCTGTGTCAGCCATTAATCAATCGCTTCGAGATCGTTTCACTGATGATCATCCTCACAGAAGTGTGAAGACATTTCTGTTCATGGGAAATAGAGACAAACCGTGCCAAATCGCCACAGGGGCCAAACCGTGCATTCTGTTACTGTCAAGATGAATGAGGTTCTGTCAGGTCTAGTGAGGAACAAACAACCGGACAGTTAAAGGAACAGCTCATCCACACATAGAGATTCTGTCATTATTATTATTAATAATAGAAAACCATAAAGCAAGTACAATTATTTTCATATACGCAGCTATTCAGAACCTTGGGGGCTGGGACTGTAATGTTTTTGAAAGAGTCTCTCCTACTCAACAAAGATGCATTGATATGATCAAAAACACATACAAAAATTGAGATATATTATTTTAATGTAAACACCTGTTTACTGTATAAATATGTAGTAAACTATAATTTATTCCAGCGATCAGAGCTGCATTTTAGCATCATTACTACAGTAATTTAAAAAAAAAACATAATATTTGTTTGAATTAAAAAAATTGTTACATACAATAAAATATTATTTTAATACAATTTAATGAAAATATGATAAAATATTAATAAAATGTCAATATTTGTTTGTTGCATTCTTGATAAATTAGTGTCCGAAATCTTACCAACACCATTAAAATTAAGTCTGTAGGACTTTCTGAGTCTTTGTGTGAGGAACAGACTTGAGCTCAATGTTCTCATTACTCAATCAAATTTGACATTTCACATCCAAATTAAAACATGAGGAAAAATGGCACTGGTTTTCATTATGGAGCGTCTGAAAATGAGCACGAGATCTGAGAACTACAAAATAGATGATAATAATTAGTGAAGGGCTTAGATTAGATGTCTGTTCTTCATCATTTGACTTAAAGTACAAGATCAAAGCAGTATATGAGTTTTAAAATATCAGTATGCGTTTATAGTAGAGTACATTATAACACTATAAGGTGTCCTGAGTAATACTGATTGACTACTTACTATACGGTTATGATTAGGTTTGCATGTAATTATGCATTATTAAATGAATATTGAGTACATGTGTAACAAGGACATCTTCAAATATTCTTTGAATAAACAAAAGCGTTTTTAACTCTCTGCTGCCTCGTGTGGTGATTTCCAGCACCAGCTCTTGTAATTAATTCTACATTATTAAGCTAGATTTCCACGCTTATTCTCTGTGTGTTTCTGTAAAGCGCCGGGACTCATTAATCGGTTTTGAAGAGACAAAAGCGAGGCTTCTGCCTCTCTGCAGCGGCCGATAAAAACCCAACGAGTTCACAGCCTCGGCGAGAATCCCAGCAGCCCGATCCGAGCAGAAAGGTCACAGTCATGCTAATAAAGAACTCCAGCCACGGCAGCGAGAAAGCCATCAGAGATTCAGAGAAACACAGCCATCGTTCGAGAGCGAGCGCGACCCCCTGTAGTCGAGTCTCATTAAACGGGCAGATCAGGAGGAGGAGACGCATGATCATTCACTGGCCTCTTCTCATCCGCATCCATCTGTTATGTCACAAACTCACTTCTCCTGCACAGATTTTAAAGGCACATGGATGATGAATGAAGCCAAGAGCGCTGAGAGAAACGACAGCAGGCAGCCAACACTATTCAGTGCATGCACATGTTTGGGTATTTCATCTTTGGACGTTTACCTGAGGAAAGCAATGCATTACTGATTTAAAAACTATTGATAAATAAATGCATGTGTCATGTTTAGTGCAGCTTTAACCTTGAAAAACCTGACATATATATTGGAAGCATTGACTGAACATTTTTTTATGAAATTTTGCATATGGGTCAAAGATGGTAAAACGTCAGCATCAAAAGAAAAAACAAAAGTGATTTGATGTCCATAGAAAGCACGTTAAATGTAAGTGTCTACATCTAAGGTTTCAAATAAATATTTGGAGAATAAAATGTTAAAATTTGGTTGAAATAAAGTTGTGCATATTAAAATATATAAAAGAATAAGAAAGCAATTTAGCAGGAAAAAATAAGTCTTTTTAGTCTTTGACCCATGTGCATTTTATGTGATGCATCAGGTTATTATGCAACCCAGGTTCATTGAAAAAAAAAAGTGCCTCTACATACATTTCTGCAACCCCAATTATGTAATTAAGTACCTTACTGTACGTTTCTCTGCAGTTTCAAAGTGAAATGTCCAGAGAGTGGTATTAAAGCAAGTTTAATACGTAACCCTGGCACGTTTGTCTTATGTTGCTGCAGGTACGTATTGCAGTGTTTTTCGAGGTACGTTTTGTGGCTGTTCATAAGTCAAATATCCAGTGAGTATCATTAAAGATTAATGCTCTATCATGTTGGAAACCTAACAAACCTAACAAATGCAAATAGCAGCCATGCTATTTGACACTGATTTGAGATGTTCTGTTGAACCGTTTCACGCGGGATCTGCTGTTTTCTTCATCTGTGCAACGCCGTATCATGTGAGCTACCTAATAAACCTACTAAACTAGAAAACTCATACGAAGCTGTGTACGTGACGACAACGTTCAAAAGTACCAGTTTTTAAATGGTGCAGGATGTTAAAAATGTTTTGAAGTCATAACATAACATTCTGCAACTAATTGTGTGAATTTGCCCTCATCAATCAAAAATGTACCTGTAAACCATACTTCTGTGTGAAAGGAATAAAAGTTTTGGGAGTTTTGCTGCCTCTAGTGTTCATTTCAACTGGAAACTGCAGTGATTGGTATGTATAGGTACGTTTTTGAAGTTTTACAGAAATGTATGAAGAGGCACATATTTCCAGTGAGCCTACAGAAGGTTGCTTTTATGTCTCATGGAGTCTGATACAGTTGGAATATCAAACTGAATTTATTCAGAGACTCAAATTGGGCAAACATTGAAATTCTAATGCTTTTATTGTAAATCAGTGAGATCTGACATGAAATGATGTAAATATCAGCGGTCACTCTATTACCTCTAATAATATGTCTCCGTAAGAGTGAATGATCAATCATATAATGCAGAGCTGATGGAGAAATAAAGGCTCCTCAGAAGACGTGAGGTGTTGTGAAGATCATTGCTCCGCTGAGGAACAGTGAAAGTAAAGCTCCTCAAAAAATCCTGAAGATCAGATTCTTCTAGAAAATGATGGAGAATCAAGTAAAGTTCATCAGCATTAATGTTAATTAGCCACAATATATCCAGCATGTGTGTGTTATTGTATGTAATCGTGTATGTATGGATGTGAGAGAGAGCTCCAGGAGCATTATGGGCTTTGTTGGATCGTGCTCTTTATGCAGCAGATGATCCTCTCTAATTAAGCGGCAGACAAATAACACAAAGACAGGCCGGATTCTAAAGGCTCGTTTAAAGGTCTTTTAATGAGTCCTTGTCCCGACATTTAGAGCGGATATCAGCGCAGGGCATGTTCTGTAAATCAAGCTCATAAAGTTAATAATATGATTGCCGATGATAAGAGGAAAGGTCAGCTCCCAGCTCTGCACCTCTCCTCTCAAACACACACACACACACACACACACACACACACAAGCCAGAGGAAAACACTTCCAGAACATTTTAACCAGGGCCAAAGGCTTTCCTCAAACATGTTTTACCTTAAAATAAATAAACTCTCTGGGACAGAGAAGAGCCATGATGGAAAAAACTGCTGATTTGCTGCAAAGTTTGCATCAAAGCAGAGTTATTGTTAACTAAAATTATAAAAAACAACAACATTTCTGCTACATGAAATAAAATAGACATTGACTGAAATAAAAACAAAAGAAACTTGTTTATAACAAAAATCAATTATACATACACTAGTGGATTAAATGTATTTGTATATATTTCTTCATTAATGTCTATATATATATAGTTTACATAAGATATGGGTGTGTTTATATATGCATAATAAATATACACATATTTATTATGTATATATAAATACACACACATAGCAAATATATTTTTTATATAATTTTTTTTATAAATTATATGAATTTAAATGTAGACATGTAAATATATGTAATAATTTTCAGTATATATATATATACATATACACACACACAGAACACGCTCATATAAGCAAACAAACAAACAACAAAAAAAACAACTTATTTTGGATGTGATTAATCAGTTGACAGCACTTATACACACACACACACACACACAACTACAAATAAAAAGTAAAAAAAACTATATTTTATATAGTACTATATTTCTATATTAATAAAAAATAAATCAACTTAATGTGATAGAACACAAAAAACATATTAATTGTCTTAAACTTAAGTTAACTTAACTAAAATTTAAATAAAAATAAATAAATAAAAACTATGTACTGTAGGTATATATAAAACTTCAAAAAATACTAAAACTTAAATTTTCTATTAAATTTAATGAAATTAAAAAATATTCAAAGTAAATCTCGAAGAAAAAAACCCCACCATTATAACATCAAAATATTAAAAACTATAATAATACCTCAGAGATACTAATATAACTCAGAATTAAAGTAGTTGTGATGTTTGTCATATGTTTCCTTTATTTCTAAAAATACTAAATATACAAACATATAAAGAGCACAAACTAGTAGCCCCATTTGCAACACCCTTAAATTATTATTCTTTTCTTTAAAGAATAAAATCATTAAAAACAAGCAAAGTGCTGCTTTTAAATAAATGATGCCATACATCAACAAAAACCTTCATGACTAGACCTACATAATGCACTCACAGCATTAATGGACGACTGTAAGTGCTTTTTGTCATTTCTGAAGCTTCACAAACATCATCACTGTCACTGTATGAAGAAAAAAATATCTCTGTTGAGATTCCTTAACATTTCCATACATGCATGTAAATAATGGCAGAATTTTATTCGTGAGAGGGAAGTAGAGAGTGTTTGGTTTCCTGCAGATGGGTTTATTTATATATGGTTTTGTTGTCGTTTGGCTCTGATTGCAGAAAGCAGATCGTTTTGTTTGATATTTCTTGATTTACTATGTTAATAAGTCTCATAGGACCGTCCATCAGCACGACCACGGTTTGCTGCTCATTTGAGTCGTGAACGTTACCACAGAAGGAGTCGTTCTGAAAACCTAAATATTTTGCCAGTGAAAGCTAAGAAATGGTTTTCTGATTGCAGTGTTAACGTCTCGTGTCCCGTCACTCAGTACACAGTAGTTTGAGTGTTAGTCCTGTGTCTTTTCAGATTTAGTCAAACTGTACCTGTTTTTCTTCAGTCACGTTTTAGTTCAATAAAAGTCTGGGAATTTTAGTCTAGTTTTAGTCAATTAAAATGTAGTCATGCTGCATAATGCTCATTAATATTTAATAATTGTTTTAAGTGCTGTCGAACGATTAATCACTTAAAAAAAAAAATTTGTTTACATGTTTACAGTCTGTGTACTCAGTATATAAAAATACACACACTTGCACACAGACACCACACACATAAATAAACAAATAAATAAATAAATAAATATATATATATAAGAAAATAAATAATATATATGTAATATAAATTATATGAACAAAAATATATGCATGCAAACACATGTACATATTTTTTTTAATTATATACACATATACAGTATGTATGTTTTTATATACAGTATGCATAATTATAAAAACAAACACATACAGTATATTATGTAAACAAAAACTAATATATCACAATTTTTTTATTTTACTCAAAATTATATTATATATAAATTATATACATTATTATATATATAATACAGAAATATGAACACATTCTCATTCATCATAAAAGCGAAAACTGTAAGCATGTGTGAATTGTTGCCAGGTTTTGAAGAACTGGCCAGATATTGAGACTTTCATTTTATTTTATTTTGGAGAGGCGTGGGGGAATTTAAACAAAATCTGGCAACCCCAGCATAAAACCTCACAGAGTTCTAGTCTGGAAAACAGACATTTAATTGTACTGTACTCTTTATTTCAATGCATTACATGCCATTTCTATGTAGTCCTATGTGAATGTTTTTTTTCAGGCAAACAGGTCGTTTCAAACTGCTGGAGAACAAACGCCATCGCTCCAGCCTCTCGCTTGTTAATTAGCATCGGAAAATAATCATAAATTGGCAGTTTCATAAATATGAATGTCAAATAAACTCGCCCGCGAGAGAGGACGTGTTCCCCAGAATTCATTTTCTCTGCGATCTCAGCTCAACTCCCCAAGAGCGGCAAGCTACGGACTAAATCAATCAAAGGTCTGACTTCATTAATTGCGCGGAGGACCCGGGGCACGTCGTAAGTGGGGTTACTCGTCAGCCCGGAGCCGTGATGGAGGACGGGCGGAGCCTGAGAGGGCCAATTTGTGCATCAAAGCCTGCAGTAGGACAAGAACGCACTTAATGCAGATCACTGGAAATGCATCATTATATGCACCATTTACCAGATGTCCATTTAACATGCAATAATTAGATCAGTGCTCTTGAGAAAGGGGGCTGTATAATGGGGTCCCCTGCCATAACATTAACCGCACCCCGGGGTTGTCAAAATTATTATTTGGAAGGTCTCATTCTTTTGAGTGCTTGGGAACGCGAATGCAATGCTTTTGTGCCATTCTTTCGTTCCATTATTCTTTTGGTTCGGGCCGTGAGCAATGTTATTCGGGTAGTTACCCTAAAAGATGATGCAGCCTGTGTACATCCACCAAATTACGCTTCCATTCACATGCTGCACTCAGACATGAAAGAAAACATCATTTCTTATCGTGACGGAGCCGTCTTTGTGGCGTTCGCCAGCCTCGTTCCTGCTTTTAAGATAAAACCAATAATGAGAAAATCGGAGTACTTAGAGTTGGAGCTGACCTCTTTCAGACAGACAGATTAACAAATGCCGTTTTATCAGAGCACTCCCAACAATTGGACGACACGCTCGCTTTTTCAGCCGTACGTATGGCGATCTGTCACGGACGAGAGGAGCGCATTTGTTCTGCTGCTATGATACACGACATCAAAATTAATCACTAAACATTCCATTATTGTAATCTGTTTAAATGATTTCCCCCTCGTCTGAGTAATTACCAGAGTTGAGCACAGCAATGGTCAAACATGAGCTGTGACTGACAAAACAATGCTAATGCAGATTCAAAACGTAACGAGTGATGTAATCATGCATATACAATAAAGCTTAACAGACATTTAAAAGCATCCTTTCAATTGCAATGTTTTATTTTGAGTACCGAGTTCTATAAACTACATCCCAACATGACGAGGCAGTGTGACATGTATTAACATAAAACTAGGCACACTGTGTTTGTATTTGGGCAGCAAGAGAGCAACAGAAAGATTAAAACAGAAAGATTGAGCAATGTATCAAAGGACAGGTAGAGCGATGGAATGACAGAGCAACAGGGTGATAGAGTGATAGAAGAATAGATAAAGCAATGCAATGGTAGAGCGACAGAACAATCGATAATGTGATGGAACAATAGAGCAACTGAAGGATAGAGAGACAGATAAAACAGAATGGTAGAGTGAAAGAGACTGACGGAGCGGTAGAACAAACAATAAAATCATAGACCGACAAAGCGATAGAGACAACGATAAATACAGCACTGGAACAGAGACAGAGCTACAGTACACCGTAAAAAATATAATCATAATAAAACAGTCTGATAAAAAAAAAAACTGTCAGAAAAAACTGTAGATAAACTAATTTCTTGTTCCAAAATTACCGGTAATTACTGTAATTAAACACAAACTCTTTTTATAATTAGAGGGTTTTCTTGTACTTTTACCGTAATAATTGTCAGAATACAGTATTAAACTGTAATTAACAAACAAGACCATTTGAATGTAAACCAGTAAATTCAATAAAGCACACTGCTATTTAAGTCTGTTTAGTACTTTTAAAACTGTAAAATTTACTGTAAAATTAACGGTAAAATTACATGAAATTTCTGATTAGATTTTTTTTATCAGATTTTTTCTCTGTATATACAGTAGTACAGGGATTTACTCTTGACCTATTAACAGTTTTTTCCCGTAGCATTTTTAAAAGTTTTTAAGTGTAAAATTACAGTAATTTTTTACAGTGTAGAGCGATGGAATGACAGAGTGACAGGGTGATACAACGATAGATGAAGCAATGGAATGGTAGAGCAACAGAAGGATAGAGAGAGCAGTGGATAGAGAGACAGAACGATAGATGAAACAGAGACAGCGTGATAGAGCAGCAAATGATCAAACATTAAAATCATAAACCGACAAAGCAATAGAGACAGCACTTACAAAACTGAAGTTGATCCACTGATGTCACATGGACTGTTTTACTGATGTTTTTACTATGTTTCTGGATCTGGGAATATATTATATTATATTAAATTATCTTTTTAAAAGTGACAGAGCAACCGGATGATGGAACCACAGCGATATAGTGACAGAACAATAGATAAACAGAACAGTACAGCGACAGACAGGGCGCAAGAAGACGGGGATCTATCTATCCAGAACAGCAGTAGATACACTCAATAGAGGCTAACAGCTGTTAGCTGCTTTCTGCGCTAGCCACCTTCTGCAGAGCTTTATGGAGATCCTAATGGAGTAATTTATGGAAGAAATAAAAACGTAACAGGTCATCAGCATTCTTCTGTCCTCCTTCGGCAGGATGCGTGACGCTGCACACACTTCAGAGTCGTTAAACCCAACAGCCTCTGGAATGCTGGGAAGAAATAAATGCGCATGGGGGGTTAATGGATCTCAAGGCAATCTCACTGTGCCTATATGATGCTGAATCCGCTTATAGATTGCATAATGTGATTGTTGGGATGTGTGATGGAGGAACGGATATCACAGACTCAACGCTAAAACCAAGTCGCTCAGGTAGCGCTATTACGATCTGCCTTCCATCTGTTCAGGAGCCATAAAATCACACTAAACCTGATATAATTTCACAGTCTTACAGCCCATAGAGAGCGTCACGCTTCAGCAATTACATCCAGCTGACTTCCAGATGAAAACTGGCTAGAGATGGGGATTTAATTGAGGGAAACACTTCCAGCCGTCAAAAAACCAGGGCCAATGAGGATTTGTATTGTTCTTTTGCATCAGAGCCCATTTACAGTCATTTACAGTCAATGAAAGGGCTTTTATGAGACATTAATGTTTATGTGTGTTTGATAGAGTGACACAACACTGATGACAAACACACAACCACTTGTTTCTGTACATTAACATGCTATCACTAAAATAAGACACTTTCATCTCTGAGGAGACAATACTGATATACTATTGCAGTTTTCATTCTTATTTTAAATGACTTCTTATTTTTAGATTTTTTTCTTAGTTAAAGTTGTAGTAAAGTTGTGTTTTTTAATTCTTTTTAAAGTTTAGTTTGAGCTTTTATAGAACATCAGCTTATACTATATGGAAACTGAAAAATGTTGCCATGTTTTAAAGGAGTCATACAAAGCTAATTTTTCATTAGCTGATATGATTCTTTAGGGTCTTAATGGAAAGATTGTAATATAGTTTGTTTTAAAATTTCTCAAAGATAGTGTAAAAAAACCTGCAAATTTTTCCCTGTCAAAAACAGCTCTTCAGAAATCACTCTGTTCTGTGTACTTCCCCTTTAAATCTTCACAAGCTCCGCTGACTCCGCCCCTCTTTCCGAGGCACTCTCAGAGGATCTTTTTTTAGCGTATTCATAGTGAAAATTGCTAATTAGTACATTATTAGGAAAGGCGATTTGCAAAGATTCATGAAAAGACATTATACTCACTGCTTCTGTAGATGAGGCTGGATCATGAATGATTCAAGGGAACATAAACACATTCCAGTTGATCAAATGCGCGTTTCCTTAACGTAGCGTTAATCCTCTGCGTCTTCACAAACTCAGATGTCGAGGGTAAATCACTACTGCTATGTTTATTAATTATTAATACATTCAACAACAAAACACCTCAATCTCTTAGGAGTCTTGCTTGTCTCTGTGTCTCGGTCTGATGACGGCTCACTCAAAGCGGGTCTGTGGTAAGACACCAGTTCAGTCTGTGTGACGCTCTGCTGTCAATCAACTATTGTGGGCGTGGCCTCTGTCAGTGTGACGCCACACCGATATGCATTTGAGAATGGCTTGATTTCAGAATGGGCAACTTATTTGTATTAAATTAAAAGAAAACTACAAGGAGGATATTTATCATTGTAGGGTGGTTGCGTACACACACTCCCAACACACATTTCAGTCCAAACTGCTTGAAAAAATGCATGTGGCACCGGATGACCCCTTTAATGTTTAATGTTCATTTATCTTTGAACAAACTGTTGCCAATAAATTTCAGCAAATCTTTTTACAGTGACTAAATTGCATTGTGTAATAGTCCCATTAGTTGTCTAATTCTATGTCTTTACTACATAATCTGTGTCTGTGTTACAGTAGAGTATATTCAACAGCATTATCTTGTTATGGAGTTGGGCAAATGTCCAATGACCACTAAAACTGTTCCTTGTAATAAGTACTTGTGTATTGGTGTACCCTGCACAGTGTCCTTAAGCTTGGGAAATGCACTGTATATAATGGGGCAGTTTATATCAGATTTTGATGTCGATTTGAAATACGTAAATTAATTGCGAGATTCAGCTATCCATTTTTGAGATCAGAAAACCTTAAAAAAATTGTCAAACAACACCTACATCACCACATGTTGTTTGGGAGGGTTTCAAGAAAATATATCCTAGCTCATCTAAAAACAAACTCCAGCATATTCAGATATCAGACGCAACTGGAACTTCAAATAGGACTGGATTCTATGGTCAGATATATAGCAGCAAACACTCAAAATGGGTTTGGTGAACACAGGTATAAAAGTATCCCATGTGAACAATAAAATATACTGTTGTATTTTTTTATTTTTGTGAGCCTATATTTCTGCTGGACGTCCTGGACAGCTTGTTTAGACACATTGCACCTTTGATTCTATCAAATACCAACAGATAAAAACTCAATAAGTGACTGACTTTGCTAGAAATCTTGTTACGGGCCATGTTTCGATCTGCTAACTAGGGTGACCACCTGCTAATAAGCCCAAGGGGGGACAAGTGGTATGTTTCTGAGGGACAATGTGGGACACTGCCTGC
>JAUCNO010000893.1:0-15272 GCA_032353835.1 Enteromius viviparus | reverse complement strand
CTACCCCTTACTGTGACGTCAGCCAATCAGGAACATGGGTTGAAAATGGCCCGATTGAGTAACTCCCATTACAGTTGTTGCAGAGACCTATATTTGGGCATCTGCTCGTGTGAACACTGTTTTGTCAGTCGTGGGGCAGGGCTTGGTGTTTTAGTTACAACTAGACCACCCCACCCGCCCCCTATGGTGATGACGATATCATCGTCCATCGCGATGTTTCACAATTAGACATCGTACGATGACAAATGGTCGACATCGCCCAACCCTAATTGCAGTTATATTTTTTGTTTGTGCACTCGACAGCAGATCGGAATGACTGAAGTGATCATTCTAGTCAACCAATCGGGGTTCTGCACTGAGTTTAGCTCCACCCTTTTCATACCTTTTGCTGTGCTAGGTATCCTTACAGAAGGGTGCCAAAAAAGCGGTACGGTACCACTTCATTTACCAATGAATGGCTCAGTGGAAACAAGCCACAGATGAGGAGATCTAGATGAACGCATAAAAATCCATGAGGCCATACCTTGAGAGCACCTCCTTCAATATAAGCGGACACGTCATCTACAGAGATTGTGGGGCCATCGGTGCGTGGGATTATTCCAGAAAGCCTTTTAAGCAGGTTGGCAAGGTCAGCAGAGACAGTGCTAGTCTTATAACTGTCAAACTCTGGCAAGGTCTTGGGTTTAAAGTACTCAAACATAAAGACGGCATCATCCCAATGAAGCTCCACCTAGATCAGAGACAGAAAGAGACCGATGGAGAAACAGTTCGGAGTATTTTAGAAACATTTAGATATTATAGTATTTATTCATACTGAATTAGCATTATTTGAACACATCATTTTTTATTTCAGCTTTAGTTTAAGTTATACTGTTTTGGGCTTTTATCATTATTATGGTTTAATATTTTTTATCTTAGCTTTAACTGCAGTTAACGGAAATTATTTTTAATAGTTTTGGTTTTAATCTTAGTTTTAGCAAAGTCATATTTTATACTGGATTTCTGAAAGATGAGCTAAAACTGTGACGTAATTGTGACGTCCTCCCTGTTCGTGCATCACTCAAAAAACAGGCCAATCAGAAGAGAGGCTCATTAATTCATGCTGAATTTGATTAATAACAACTACAGTGCAGAATCAGATAAATGAAAGAAACCTACAACATGGTTAAGAGAATAAAACCAGACTATACTGTTGCTAAATTCATTCAAAGAAGAGATAGTGGCTGGAATTCAGAACGAGTTATTAATTGAAACCGGCTCATTTGTACAGAAAGCCAGGAGTAAAAATCTATTATTTAGCTGAGAAGGGTGCAGACTAATAACCAAAGTTAAAAACCACAATCACTTCAAGCACTGACATTTGTGGTTTGTTTCTTTCCTCTTTCCTTCCTCCTCTTGCAGCTCCAATGACTAAGTACAGCTCAATATCTGCTAGATGCCTGCAAAAAACCCAAGCAGCATCTGCACCGTGCGATCCGTTTCCTCCAGAGACACAGGAATAGGTGGAGAACACCACGGTATTGTACTTTGGTGGTGTGTACAACAGTTCCTGTGTACAAAGCAGTGCTGCATAATGGCTGTGTGGGTGGCTAAATGATCAATGTGACTCCTGCTGCCAAAAGATAATCGATCACTGAATTACTGCTGAATCAGACCGCCAACTCATCCCACCCAGCGTCCACCTACCTTCATTAGCAAAGGGACAGTTCTCCCCAGTGCAAAAACACATACAGTACTTCAATGTATTTGAATTACATTTATTTCATGCTGAGTAAACTACAGATACATTTTCATATTTATGTACTTAATAAAACGCCATGCAGTTGTCCTGTTAGTATACTAAACTGAAACTCATTTTGTACTTAATGCACTTTAATTGTGCAGAAGTCGTGCCGAAGTCCAATAAAACACATACTTAGTATTTACATACAATCCTCATTAAAAGTGACAAACACGCATTTTAGGCTTATTAATAAGAAATATGCATTGTGCACAAGTAATACTCCAAATAAAGTGTAATTAAAATGTTTATATCAGTGGGTCTCAAGTTATCTGTCAGAAGATTTGAACTATACTTGGTATGGAATAAATATATTAGCATAAAATTAGTTTGAAGTCATGTCAAAACCATTGACATTTTGTGGAAGCATATCATAGCTAAGATATTACAGCTTTATTTAGTCTTTCCCAATATGTAAAAGTTTAATGTGACAATCATTGTTGTTCATGACACATTCGGAGCCGTTCAGAGGGCAGAAAACATTGAGTATATTGAGCAAGAAGAGGAACTGAAAAACAAGTGAATAAACCACACTCTTCTTGACCATCTTCTCTATCAAACAGAATGGGGAAGTTGATTCAGTTTGATGAACTGTTACCAAATGCATTGAAAAAATAGTCTGCTTCAGTCTAAATTGTTCCTAAATTGGCACAGACCTGGTGAATTATTATATTAATTTTTGGGTCATGAATCAATAATACTGTCTGTGCCCAAAAATAAGTAATTCAGCCTATTTTGATGTGTTTTCAGTTTTGGCTTGGACTGGACTTTCAATAGAGGGATCATTTTTCTTTTGGTCAACTGCACCTTAACAAGTCTTAAGATAAATTGCTTCTTGTATACCTCATATGTAAGAGGAGAGGGGAATAAAGGCGTAAATGGTGTTACTAACAGTGTTATTATGAATTACTGATTCCTCCGTTACAATGCCGTTACTTCCATACGCAAAGAAAGATGCAGAGCTAGAAAGTCTTACATAAAACACAGAATTGATGTGCTACGTGTAAACCATGTTATTTGTTGTATTTTCCTGTCAAAGTTAAGTTCCTTTGGAATTCTTCAGCTTTTAACAACTGCAGGTTTCTCTGGTTGTGGGTGGAGCTAATGCATTAACGACTCTCATTGGCTGGCGCTCACCTATTGTCGTCTCGGTTTTGATTTCAGAAAATCAATTTAAGCGAACACAGACAATGTGATTAATACTCATTTTATTTATCATCACTATCATTTTTAGTTTTACACTTTTTTATAAAAAAACTAAAAAAACTACATCTTAAGCACCACCACCACCAGTCCTAAGCTCAGTCAACAAATACATTCATGGTTATTCTAATTACTAATTCTTATAATGCTAAATTACCATAATATCATATTTTAATGCTATATAAAAATTCTATAGTGATTCAATTGCCAAAGTAGAGAGTTGATAATATTTACAGTAATATATTGGTAGGTGTCTCTCGCATTGTCCCACAGGGGACATTCAAGTTATTTGTTACTTACATTAAGAAAGTGTGTAAACTTTAACTTGTCATTGCGAGTGTGTTACCTGTGGGGCAGAATGCTCCTCTAGGTATCGGGCTTTGCTTTTCTTGCTCGGGTAAGCATAAAGGCAGAAGAAACACTGCTCCAGTGCTGTCTCCAGATCCTCTTTATATGGAAGTTTCTCATGTCCTGAGAGCCTCTCCCTCAAAACCCGCACCTAAAAAACAGACACATGATCATTAGACGGCAAAACTTGGTGTTTCTAAACCGAAATGAAGTAACTTTTTTTTTTAAGAAATTAATATTTTTAATATTGACAGTAATATGAGAGACATTTAGAATGAGGCAAAACATTCCTATTTTCCCAGAAGGTGTTCTTAAGTATAATTATACATTTAGAGTTAGAATTAGGCTTTTTTGTTATTATAATAGTAAGTAGACATAACGTTTAACAAGGACACAGTATAATAATAAAGTGGCATTGTGATCAACATTGATACTAACAGCATTTCTTGAGCAGCAAATCAGTATACTAGAAGGATCTCTGAAGAATCATGTGAAGACTATACTTCATGATGCTAAAAATTTGACCATAAAAAGAAAAATCACATTGTAATTTATGGTCAAATAACTGCAGTGTTGGTGCACAGACTTTATGAACAATATAAAAACCTCTCTCACCCCAAACCTTTAATGATGTCCTGACTACCTTTCTGGGCCTTGAATGTCTCAGTTGCATCCCTGTCTATGGAGGGTAAGAAAGCTCTCGGATTGCATAAAAAAATATCTCAATTCATGTTCTGAAGATAAACAAAGGATTTATGTGTTTGGAACAACATGAGGGTGAGGAATTAATGACAGAATTTTGGGGTAAACTATATCTTTGCTACATGCACTCTTACAAGCTGTATTGACTGAAATGTGTGTTGGGAGTGTGTGTACACAACCACCCTACAATGATAAAGATCCACAGGTAGATTGCTTTTAATTTAATAAAAATAAGTTTTTCCTTCTGAAATCAAGTCATTCTCAAATGCACGTTGGTGTGGCGTCACACCGACAGAAGCCACACCCACAATAGTTGATTGACAGCAGCGTGTCACACAGACTGAACTGGTGTCTTTCCTCAGACCCGCCCTCAGTGAGCCGTCATCAGACCGAGACGCAAAGACAAGCAAGACTCCTAAGAGATCGAGCTGTTTTGTTGTTGAATGTATTAATGAACAGAGCAGTAGTGATTTACTCCCGACGTCTGAGAGACTGAAGACGCGGAGGATTAACGTTACGTTTGTTTCTGAAGGGAAACGCCCCCTTGATCAACTGAAATGCGTTTAGGTTCGTGAGAATCATTCATGATCCAGCCTCACTACAGAAGCAGTGTCTTTGTCTTTTAATGAATCTTTGCAAATCGTCTTTCCTAATAATGAGCTAATTAGCAAGTTTCACTATAAATACGGCTAAAAAAAAGATAATCTGAGAGCGCCTCGGAAAAGAGGGGCGGAGTCAGCGGAGCTCGTGAAGATTTAAAGGGGAAGTACACAGAACAGAGTGATTTCAAAAGAGCTGTTTATGACAGGGTAAAATTAGCGTTTTTTACACTATCTTTGAGAAATTTTAAAACAAGCTATATTACAAACTTTCCATTAAGACCCCAAATAATCATATTAGCTTGTAGAAAATGGGTTTGTATGACCCATTTAAGCCAAAAGTCACAGTTCATCCTCTATTATTGATTTAAACAGATGAAACATGTTTGTAAATTCTGCTCTCCAGAATGTATTTATGTATTTTTTTTACACTTATAACTAGTTTTGTTGATCAAAACAAAGCTTTTTTACTGCTCAGACATAGCTGAAATACCTAAAAAGGGCTATTTAATTATCATGACTTCCACTGCTTCAATGGTACAACTCACCACATATAATATGACAACCTGCTTACTGTCACAAATGACAGTACATTTACATAATGAATTTACATAATGAATTGTTTCCTTTGTCCAGTTTCCAGTATTCATTTTTATACAGTCAAGAATTTAAAGTATGAAAAGGACTTATAATCATATATAGTAATATAGATTTTGTTTAAATTACAAAATTGTATTCATATAAATTAAATAAAAACAGTTCTGTAAAAAAATAAATAAATAAACAAAAAACCTGAAAATAATTGACTACAAGGGTACAAAGAAGAGTATAACAGTCAGTGGAAAGTCCCTACAAAAATACAAAAACAAACTTTTGCGTGTGTGTGTGTGTTTGTGTGTGTTGTATGCATGTTTACAGATATTTTTTCTCCTTTCTTCTACACCACATGAACATGTTTGCACTGCCGGTCTTTCCTGTTGGCTTGTCTCGACTTCTACGCTTGCCAATTCTGAGGACCTCATAAAAATTGGAGGCCTGCAACAGACAGAATTTGGAAGCTGACATCAATAAAATGGCTCTTGTCGGACCAGACCTATAAAAAAGCATTTTTTTTTTTCAGAGGTTACGGGCTGTGTATCAATGGACAATCCAACCCACAATTTCATGCATCTACTGTACTAACTCTCCATGAGATCAGTGAATTTGTATGACTACTTGCTGGCCAGAAAATTCCTTGCATCTTTAGTTATCAGTAGCAGGAGTCGTCGGTGGAGGGACTTGAGGTGGCTGAGATAAAACCAGGCCTGGTTTTGTGAGTTTAATATGAAAAAATAAAATGTTTGCACAAAAACTCAACTGCGATTGAGATAAACAGCCTTTAGAAGCCGTGGAGTGAACAGAGAGGGGGAGATGATGGAAGAGAATTAGAGGGAACGAGAGAGTTGGGGGTTGGAAGGAAAGATTGAGAGAGAGAGAGAGAGAGAGTACAGAGTAAAGAGGTCAGTGTGAGATTATAAAACAAAGCCCGACCTAACCTGGCCTATTTCTGACTACAGCCTTCTCTCACACAGACCTAGAAATGACAGATTTAAGAGAGTCACTGCTTTTCAAAGGACATGACAGTAGCCATTTTATTTACCTACATTGTTTAGCTCTGCAAAATGCACAAATATAATTTGATTAGCTGTTCATTTAATTATTTAATTAATCAGTGTTATTTTAGTAGACCTGAGATATATTTTTTAGCTAAATATTTAGTAATTTTGTAAGTTTTATTACTATTATTTTGTCTATGTATTACAATCTATGTAGTTTTTATTCATTTTGTTTCAGTTTAAAAAGTGTTTTTTATGGTTTTAGTTTTAGTTCACATTTTACTCTACAATATTGTGGTATTATTTAATTTTTTCCTGCATGAAATTGTGATGACTTACATTTAAAAGCAAATATATCCAGTTAAATGTTTTTGTTATTTTATTTAAAATACGTTTTTACATGAATAAAAATACCTAAACAAAATACCCTATTGAAAAAAGTTAACCCTTTTATTAGGGTCTCTTAACTAGTTGCTTATTAGCGTGAGTATTATTAGAAGATTATTTATTAGTAGTATATTAAGCACATATTAACGCCTTATTTTACATCCCTTTATACATAAACTTAACGACTACCTTACTTACTATTGATAATCAGCAAATTAGGAATTTATTGAGAGAAAAGTCGTAGTTAACAGTGAATAAGTGTTCCCTATTCAATAGTGTTACTGTCACACAATAATATAATAAATTTAAACAAACTGTCATGCTGCCTTAAGGAAATATAAGACTGTTTTCTACCAGTCCTTGGTGTGATGTGTTCATACACTGACAAACATTACAAGCAGATGTCTCTGAAGTGATTTGAATGAAGTTCCCTGCTGTAGGCCTGTGTGTTTTGTCTCGATGGGGTGAAATACACATTGTTGACAGTCTTGCCCTGAGCCAGTGCTGTAGAGTTTCTTATCCACCCTTTTCAGGGCCTCCGTGGTCCCCCCGCCCCCATTCCCTTACACACACAGCATGTGTACAAACTACAGACAGCGAGAGGTACAAAGGGCCAGGTCTTGTCTCTTCAGCCGTTAACACTGGAGTACTCCTGACAGCACTTCACAAAAACCCTACAATACGCTCTTTCTGCACAAACAGGAGTCTTCAGCGTTCACATATAAAGCCTTATTTAAAAACAAACAGTGGTGTAACCCTAATGAGAGGAATACTGTCTATTTGCCTGAGTGGTTTAATCTCACAAACACTCTGAACTTTTTTTTTTAAACAGATAGGAAGCTCATAGGAATGAGAATTTAATTTCTCAATTGCTTCCCTAAAATAGCAATGAGATTAAAACGAGATGTCTGCATAAATCCCTCCCTTCTCATATCTCAGAAGAAGAAATCTCTGCGGAAGCCTGTTTCAGCATTAGAGTAAATAATAAAGCAAGTATTCGCATGAACATTCAATTAGAAAAAAGTCATTGTGAGAAATAGTGTCGGAGTTATGAGAAATGAAGTTGCATGGGAGAAAGCTGCATTGTGAGATGGCAACTACACAAAAGAAAGTTGCATTTGGATGATATGAAGATGCAAATGTAAGATATTATGGTAGCCCATTCCCAGCACAGGATTAAAAAAATGTACAATAATAAAAAAAGTAATTGCAACTTTCTAAATTCTGAAAATTCTGACTTTTTTCCTTTTTTTTTCTCTCTCAATTTATTCTTTTTTTCAAGAAGTGTCTTGATACTTGCAACTCTGAGATAAAGTATATTGTGAGAAAAATTAGCAATTGCCTTTTTTTATTTTGTTATTATATGGCACAAAAAACAAGATGTTAACTCTAAAAAATCAGTTTATGTGTTACCATTTTTTCTCTTTTTTTGGAATAAATAGTTTTTCTTTTCTTTTCTTTTTTATTTGATTTGACGTTGCAACTACTACAAAAAAAAAAGACTACGAGGAGTAAAACTGCAATTTGTGAGAGTAAAGTTACATGAGACAATTACAAGATGTAAAGTCAAGAATCAGAAAAGTAATACATTTAAATATGAACTTAATTCTAATGTTTAAGATCCACGATAATTTTATAGCTCTATATATTTGTACCAAATGTCATTCTAGTCTTTCTTTCTTCTAAGGGTTTCCCAAAATGATATTTAAAAGAGAACTATTACATAGCATCCTCTGTACTAAAAGTCTCAAACAATTTTATTTTCATTACGGTCTACAAAATCATCATAAAATCTCAAGCTGAACTTAAAACATGCTGACTGTAAGCGTCCTGCACCTCTGCTCTGTACTACACCAGTAATTCTAGAGACTTCTTTTGTGCTGCAGCTGTGGATCTTGTCCACTCTAGCAGAGAGCCAAAACTTAACACAGAACTATGCAAACAAATTCAACATGTGTGCATCCCCAAAGGCTCTTGTTTTACCCTGTGTGTGTTTGGTGGTGGTGGTGGGGGGGTTGCATTTCATTCACAGATTTCTCTGAAAAACTTTCACATATTCAGAGTGTTTCTAGTGTGTGTTAAAACTCACTTGAACACATATTCTCAATGGAATGCTGAGGGGATAAAAGTCTGGGAAAAGTAAAGCAAGCACTCTCAGCGGAGTAACCAATCCCTCTCTTCTTTCAACCGACAGGCAGAGCGTTAACCACAGTGGCAAGTAAGGGTGATCTGTTTTGAGACATACGGATGCATGCGGTGTCAGACCCAAAGCCTGCCGTGAATAATGAGATTTAACTCAATTAGAAATGTCATGAGGTGCCGAGAGAGCAGAGGAGAGATACAGAGAGGGATAGAGAGACAGTAATCCACACATGTCCTACTCTTTCGACACTAGATTATAGCCTCAGCCACTGTTTATCCTTTCTGTAAACGTTCTACCCTGGTAGAGACACCCATCACCTCAATGGCATCCGTTTGAGAAGATTTGATGAATAACAGGTCTTATTAAAGGTGTACTCAGTCAGAGGTGTCATGTGAACATATTGTAGAAATATGTATACTATATATGCATACACTGCATTGCATTACAAGCTCATGAAAACCAAGATCATGCTAATTCATGCACAGGTTCTGTGTTCTGATTGTTCTGCATTTCATATCCATGTCCATGTTCATAATAAAGATACATTAAAAAATACGGTAAGTAAAAAATAATAAGCCACTGGTGAATACAGTGTGTCTATGTATAATGAATCTCAACAATAGCCTTTAAAATGTCTATATCACATATTACCGTCACAATGCTTTAGAAAGAGCAGCCAATCAAAGGCAAGAAAGGTATCAAGTTAGTAAAGCGGTTTTAAAACAGACTTTGTGTCGCACGCACCTTGTTGTCTCTATTGGAAAGAGCTTGGACACTTAATGTGGACATTCAAAACCAATTCTGTCTCTTCTTAGTCCGAGCACTCACCATTACCGTATCTCACTGGCCGTTACACAGAGAAACCAAAGACTGCGGATGATTCCACTGGGATGATTTGGTGAGAAGCCATAATTATATTAGATTAGGACCCTGCAGCAGACAGCTCATCTTCGACCACCTCGGCACCACAGGTTAGACAACAGAGGAGAAAAAAAGATTAAGTGCAAAGAGGAGGTAGAGGTGCAAAGTCATCAAATCAAATCTCAGCCTTTTAGTCGTTCGGCTGGCAAGAATCCGCTGCTGACAGGGTTTTTTCTGCACGGCCAGAGGTCTTAGATTCTGTCTACATGCTGACTCCACATATGATCCCTATTAGGGCCTTGCGGGACCCCTCGCCCCTCACTGTCTAACAGGAGCAGGTCTGCACAGACTGAGGGCGATGTAAGTGTTAACAGGTACCGCTCTGGCGGCATGTGTTTGGAAGCACACATATCTATCTTGGAAATGACCAAAGAGGGTACAAATTAGTCAAGGTCATTTCTTACGTGCTTTGATTTATATGTCAAATACAATCAGTATTGTTGAAGACCAGCACCTGCAGAATTAAGCTTGTTTTGTGGAGCGTTCCATATGCATTCAATTCGTATTCTGAGTTTTGAAGCACTTTTAATCGAAGTCAAACCCACAAAAACCCCGACTTCAGAATTCAAAATGGAAGTTCAGAGCATCAATAGTAGTGAAAAAGTACCAATATATTGTTTCAACTCTGCAGTGCATACAGTATCCAACCTCCATCTGTGACATGATACTTCAGCATTATTATTTTGGTGTTTTTATTGGCTGATGTGGCCAACAATATTGATGTATCCATCTTTGTTTTCTGACTTGTGCACAGGTTTGACACCAGCTCCAAAATGTATTTGGAACTTAACAATAAGGCCCATGCGCACGAAGAACAATAACTATATTAGCATCTGCATCAATGCATGATAATGTTATAATTGGACCCTGGCTGGCTGTCATTGTTTTCAACCTTCATCAGCTGGAAAAAAAATCATTTTGAAAGTCATTCTAGCTATAACATTGCTCTGTGTCATTAGGCCATCTCTGCCATAGGCGAACCTTTACATTTTAAGCATAAAATAAAAGATCTATAAAAGAGCAATTTATTTTAAGCGGTTTTCTACTTGTTGGAAACGTGTCGTGTATGTTAGAAGATGTCACACCACAAACCTGGTTTAAAACCAACATCTGCCTTCTTCTAATGTAACTCAACTGATTACTAATAGACAGCAAAGAGAAAGTGTGCAGGAGAGAAGACGTCAGCAGTGACAGCAGCAGCGATTATCCAGGTTAAATCTTTATCTAAACTAACTCCAATTGACCAATGTCCTCATGTCTCTAGGGATTGCATTATAGTTTTTATCCACTTACACAGAGTGGGCATCTGCAGCTGTTCTCATGCAGAGACAGTGGCAGGGAGTGAGAGCAAGAGAGAGAGAGAATTAGGCAGGAATCCTAATTTATTTAGTATTTGTGTCACTGCGACTCATACTGTTGTTGCTGTATTAATATTAAAAAAATAATAAAATAATAATAATTAATACAAAAGTATTGTTTGTATTATTACATAAAGTTCCTCCCATATTAATTCACATCTTTATCCCTCACCCTTTTCGATTCTCATGCATTATTCATTCATTCTCATGCCACACTCTACAGTATCAACATGCAACAGTGCCTTTACAATTCTCTCCGCCAAGTACTAACTGCACCGATACGCTAATATGCATAAAATTGTGCCATCATCTTGAGTGAAATATGCATATCTTGTGGCTGGTACTCACTGCAAGTCCCAGAGGCAAAAGAACTGTAATCTTGCAAGCGGAAGTCATTCCCATCTGAATAATTGATGAGAAATGATTGGCATAAGAGGTGGCATGTGCCCATAGTCGTTTCAGCTGAGACGTTCAGCAATGGTCAGTGCATTATAAATGACAAAAAAACTGGTCATCTTATGTAAACACCACCTTTTTAAGTTTTATCTTTAGAAAATACATATTAGGGTTTTATAAAATATTTTAAGGATTAAATTTAATTTACAAAAATTGACCAAACAGTGAATTTATGTTTTAAAAAAAAAAGTTAACATTTTTATTTGTATACTGAAAATGTATCAAATATAAATAAACATTGCTTTACGTATGCAAAATAACCCTTATTGTTATTATTATTATCAGTTTTATGTTGCATTTCGAAATGTATTTGCTTGCGCTCCGCAAGTTTAAATCTTTGTTATCTAATTTCAAATGTACTAATTTCTTATTCCCGCGGAGGGAGGGTGAGACGCTGACTTGAACAGCTGCTTCATGACCCAAAAAACTGTCAGTCTTTCCCTGGAATAAATTGTGGAATGTTCCATTTTTTCAGGCAGGGACGCGTAAGGTTCTGTATGCGAAAAATAAGAACGTAAAGTTCTGAAATGTCTGCGAGTAAAACTGAACTTAATTTAAAAAGCGATTTAGTGACCAATCTAAGTATTATTCAAATATAATTTGAACGACTGAATGCGTAAACAGGAATAACGTGTACATTTTCCCCCGGCTCCGGAAGCCCTCTTTCAGGCAGACCCATAGTAGAATCAATTCACACAGTGGGGAGCTAGAAACCGTCCACTCGTGCTTCTCAGCTTAGTTTGGAAAAATAAGTATTGAACACTGTTTGGATTTCAAAGTTGTACGATGTGGTTTGCGAGAGAAGGTTGCGACGTTCTTGCAGCAATTCAGTCATTTCGCTATTCCACACGACCTCTGCACTAACACCGTTTAGAGATGATGTCGTGCATGATGAAACGAGTTAGTTGACGCTGTTCTTGAAACACGTATCGCACGTTGGCAGAGAGATAACCATCTTTCTATGTGCTTATGCAGCTGGCATTTCGCAGTTAAGTTATGGTTGACATTACGTGACATCGGTCTTCCCCGGCTGGACGGGCGTCTGTAGTATTTGCATTCAAATCCATGTTCAGAATGTTATTGAAACAAATATGCAATAAATATGCTCTTATCTGGTATCAAGATTAATATATATCGTGGACCACTTACACAAAACATTATACTCCAGTGGATTTTATCCTAAAGTCAAGGGCCAAGGACACACAGATCCTGTTACGTGTATAAAATCGAGTTGCGTTTTCAGACCGATTTATATCCTACGTAAACATATTATCTGTTGCTTAGTTTGTTTTATGGCATTGAGGTAGCAACTTTTTTTCTCTACATATTTTTTAAAGAAATATATTTTAAGGATATATTTGTTATGTGTACATGTATATAAAAAAGTGGGAAGTAATTACAGTATTTTGACCACGCTCAGATAGATCGAGCAGTTGTTGCTATGGTTACCGTTTACGCAGACTACGCGAATTCGTCGCGAGCGGATATATTGTAAATGTTTGTGATTACTGAAACGTTGCAGCACGCGCGGCGTGTAAATACATGGGATTTCACATCTCTGTAGTGTACAAAAGTATTACATTAAACACATTTATGGTTGACATCCGTCAAGGTCATTTTGATGTATTGTCAACAACTCCAGACGACTTAAACATCAAGCCAGCATCGACAAATGCACATTGTTTACGCCCTAAAAAAGTAGTTTAGAACTCAAATACATAGTAATATGACATGAATGAGCCTAATGTTTTTTCTTTTAAACTAAGGGGTGATATTATAGCCATTTTACTATTTTTTCCCAAATGAGGACAAGTACCTAGCAGCGGCAGTCGTTTTGCTATTGCTGTCAACCCTAAAAAGCAAATGATTGTAGCGCCTCCTATGTGTGAATGTGAGGAGTAACACATTAATGAACGAAGTATTATTAGCAGACGCAAACCGATTACTTTTATTTCCAACGCGAAAGTTCGCTATTTTCTGTAGGGTAGTGTGTCCTCCAGCTGTTGAAACAGTTTGTTCTAAACCATTGTGTTTACCATTATAAAAACAGATCAAAATAATGTGATAACAAATACTAGTTTGCAACATCAAGCAGCACAAAGGACTAAAATTCTGAAACGAACGGCACGTAGTCGTTACAAACAGTCAATAGGCCTACGTGTTTCAATTCTTTAGTTCATTTATATTGTGGTTTTTACCTTTTATGTGACAACTGACAGTAATATCCATTAACAATATATTTGCAGTGTGGCCTGTAACATGCTAGCAGCCAGTTCACACTGTTGCTTTCATGCTATGTTGCATCTTCCACATGCAAGTGAGCTTTCTTTGCTTTGACCGGTTAATATTAACCATTTGGATGTTGTGTTAAGTTCCTTAGACTCTATAGAAGACAGCTGTGTGTCAAACCGTATCACAAATTCATGGGCTGAGGTTTGTTGAACATGTCAGTGTGGATGTGGATGTGTCTGTGTACTGGAGAGTGCGTCATACTTTGCTGTGTGAGTCATCAGATATATTGTTAGGCTCAGGGAAGAGACGGCCCCTGCTCTCTGTCCAATCAGAGTTCAGGATGAGCCAAAAACAAGGCCTTGGGTTCTTACTCACACTCTTATGTGTCTCTCAGCTTGTGTGTTTGTGTGTGACAGATCCACTGCCCGCTGATCACACATCTCACATCCTGCCACACGGTGAGGATTTGCCAGCCAGCCACCCAAGGTCTGGAATCTGTTTGCCCAGTATGCCAGTGTTGACATGACACCTCATGATTTGATACGGATAAAGCCGGGAACCTGCAGAAATTAAGTGGAGCCCCTGTGTGTGTGGATTAAACAGTTATCACTAAGTAAACAAACCATTGAGTCTCACCGTGGAAATGTAACCAGCCTTTCTCTGTAAACTATAACATGTGGAGACGGCAGGAGGAATCACAAACCTCGCTCAAACACAGCAGCAACAAACCTATCCATAACAATGCAAACTTTTACCATGTAAAATTATGATTTACAAAAGTTTCCATGTCTGCTGGTTTTCCTGAGATCCATCCAGCAGAAATGCACTGAAACCTGCTAGCTTCTGTAAACAAGCCTTTGACGCATGATGGATGACTAATATTGTGACATCACAACAATAGTTGTCTTTATTATTTAAAAACAAAAACATCATGCAAACTGTCACCATGCAAAAATTACTATTCAATGGACAAATCATTTTTCGGTATAATCGTTGAACGTTTTTAATTAAACTAAAGATTCTGAATGAACAAATATGGATTAATACACTGCAAAAAATATTTTAGTTTTATTTTTTTTATCCCAAATATCTAGAAACTTAAAATCAAAATGGATTTTCTAGAAAAGTAAAAATGTTATTATTTTTTTTAGAAAAAAAGTCAAAATTAGGTACGCTTTTGCTTAGCACGAGCAAAATAGTATCCCAATGGTGTAAGAAAAATCATCTTATTTCAACCAGAAAATTAGATTATTTTGCTTATCCCACTGGCAGATTATTAGTAATTAATAGTAAAATAGTTTTATAGTAAAATTTACTTATTTTTAAATATTTTTCTTCTCAAAACAAGACCATCATTACTTGTCTACAATTTTTTTTGCTAAAAATACTTAATAAATTAACAACAAAAAAATAATAGAACACCTAAAATCATGTAAATTTACTGTACATCACTTCATTTAGTGCTAAGAGCATGTTCCAATACTCACACTTGCTCTCTTGACTGTCCCAGGTCTGGATAATGGCTTAACAAACAATAGATATCTAGAT
>JAUCNO010000892.1:0-20047 GCA_032353835.1 Enteromius viviparus | reverse complement strand
TGGATGGGGATTATTGGGAGGCCATGATAGACAAGGGCCAGTGGGAAATTGGCCAGGACACCGGGGTTACACCCCTACTCTTTACGATGTGTGTCATGGGATTTTTTATGACCACAGAGAGTCAGGACCTCAGTTTAACGTCTCATCCGAAAGAATGAAGTTCAAAATTCTTCTTTAGTCCCTTATGGGACGCTGAAATAATGAAATGCTGAATAAAATCTCATACCAAACAAATAATACTTAATATTAGTAATAAAACTTAAAATTAATGCATTACAATATTGCGTAAGACCCTAACTGATTTTTAGGGAAACTATTTCACAAATGTAAAAGCCCTCACACACCAAAAGTGAATTGAACACGCCTCAGGATGAAGGAATTCATGCATGTACAGTAGAAGGCATACCTCAAACATGAAGAATATAATGGAGGAGAAGAAAGTTCAACACTATTCAGCAGCAATAACAAAAATGCCTCTGCCTATGAAGCTGTCATCCGCCCAAAATAATTTATTAAAAAATCTAACTGCAAGAACCTTTAAAAACATGCATTTAAAAGTGAATGTATGGTAATATTTTGTACTATAGTAACAAGATGCTTACAAAGCGTGCACAACACTTCTGCATTTACTCTCGATTTCTCTCAACATGACAAAGAGACATGTCAGTCAATATTGCATTACTTGTTGGGAAAAGTAACTTCAGACATTTTCTTCTAAATTAACAAGTAATACATTTTACTGTGGTTACTTAAAAGTAATCTGATTAGGTATCTTGCGTTACTTGTAAAGTGTTTCCCCAACCCTGGTTAAACTGCAATAATTGATGTTAAAAGATTGTATTACAGAAAAGATTATTAATTTACATTTGAGCATTTGCACTTTCAAATCTTTCTATGGGTAGCAGACATCATCGTATCCTATGGTGTAGCATCAAAAATGTGAGGAAAAAAAACACTTAACATGCTATTTGTAACAACTCTAAGAATGAAGACACATTTTTCTCATGTTATTTGTATGTTATCTTTTTTTTCTCCCACATTTTTGCAATAACACATCATAGGGCACAGTACAATTTTTATTTGTCAACTACCCCTTTCAATACACACATATATGGCAAAAATTATGATTCCTGAAATTTTTACATATTTATCAGTGGAAAATTCTATACATTATTTAATTTTAACACTGTAGGTCATGGATATTTTACACATGCATGAGTAGCATCACTAATGAGCATTTCTACAGTGAAAAACATCCAATCAAACACAATTCCTCAAAGTATTGTAGCAGAATAACATGCAACAATAAGGCATATTCATATCCAGTAGGGGAATTATTATTCACATCATGTTTCAGCAGTCGTTATTATATTTGATATCTGTGTTGGCGTGCAGCATCCTTTTATCAAAATAAAATGAATGTGAAGAGCTGCACTGTGGCCTCCACGAATGAATGGGTCACAGGGTCTTATACAGTCCTACCGTGCTCAATTACAACATTTACCTATATCCATCACCTAATTATTTGTATGCATAAGGCTTTGCAAAACCCTTACATTCTTGCCATGAGAACATTTTAATTAGTGTTTCTAAGGCAAATGTTATGACACATGATGAAGGTATGGTTACGCCCTGTTATCTTCTAATGACTGTCATTCTGATTAAACGAGTCACAGCCACGTTATGCTTCATTTCTCCCTCATGGTTGCGCTCACATTTAGACTGAGGTGTCATTGTCATCTCTTGGATCAATGTTTAAATACCTTTGAGTGCGTACCGAAGCAAGTTTAAACATGTAGAGGTTTTAGGAAAAGCCTGCCTTACCACAACCCTCTAACGAACCTTCATTCCATCACAAAAAAATCAGGTATCGCCAGAAACTTGCTTCCGGAGTAAAATGTGAAGGCCAAAAATAGTGACATAGAGCAGCTAGCTTCGTTGTCATCATCGCTGCTGCAATCGCTAACGTTCATGCATTCTTGACTAATGAAACAGGACTGAGTTTATTTGCTATTTCAAAAACCCGTTTGTCAGAGTAGTTTTCATTACCTTTGGTCTGTAACTAACGTTTTCACGCTGGAGGGGAGTTTAAAGACACCCACCCACACATGACAAGACAGAAGTGAGATGAAAAAAGAAGATGAATTTTAAGTCTGGAGGTGACAGTCTGTGTAGAACCGCTCAACTGTGACTAACTCATTTGCATGGCCCCATAATGTCTATGACGAATAATGATCCATTTCAAATCATTTATATGTAAACAAAGAAATACATAGAACTAAAAGCAAGTTATATAAAAATAATAAAATTTAATATTACAATTATATAAAGCATACTGATGGCCTGCTAAAGTCTTGTTTCAGGTGGGCGGTTGAAATCAAGGTGTGTCATATTAAAAAACTGAAAGAAATAGTTGACACACAAATGCAAGTTTGCTGACAAATTACCCATAGATGAGGTTTTTTTCTCTTTATCTTAACAAATTTGGGGAAATTTAGCATTATGTCACTTGTTCACCGATGGTTCCTCTGCAGTGAATGGGTGCCGTCAGAATGAGAGCTGATAAAAAGATCGCAATAATCCACGAGCAATCCATACAACTCCAGTCCATCAATTAACACATTATGCACCCATTTGTTGCAGAGGATTCATTCGTTGAGCAAGTTGTTCTGATAAAGATAGAAAACTCATTTCAGCAAAATTGCTTTTTTGAGTGAATTACTACTTGATGTTTCAAAAATCGTATAGAGTAGTGTTTTAACCTTTTTTCTGCCACGTCACAGTTTTGCGATGTAAAAAATCTAACGGCACACCACTATGCATTAAAGATATATATATATATACTGTATATTTCTGAAAAAAATCATACTAAAATGGAGTTAGCAAGGTTTTTTGACAACCGAATGACCACATCTGAGGCAGACGTTTTCATCAGTTTGCAGGTGATAAAGCTTATTCTAAATGATCTCTTGTTGTTCAATGCATTTGGCCAAAATCTGACAATATAAAAGAGGAACTGCTGTGCACAGGATATTTAAAAGATTATTTGGCTACAAATAACTTTAGACAGAGCATGCTAAGACTCTACTCATTAAAACACAAAACATAAATGTTAGCTTTAATAGACAGCATTTCTTGACTGATATAAACACTGATATAAAGTATAACAGAAATACAGGAAAATAAAGAAAAATAATTCTCAAACATAAACATTTTGTAAAAGCTTTTTTGTTGTAAATTTAAGTGAAATTTGATCAGCCATTATGACATGAAGAAAACATTACATTTAAGTTGTTGTCTTGCTGAATTTTAAATGACAGGCTGTAAAGTAAGACTGAAGTGCTATTGAAGTATGAGCCTGCAGGTAGCATGAATAGGGTAGAGATGTAAAAATGCCTGACTTATGAGAGGGATGAAATGCTACCAACTGGTCTGTCGGTTAGTCTGAATAACCCCCTGAGCGTGCGCACTCACACACACACACACACACACACACAGTATCATAAAGGCATAAGAAATGATCACAGGGCCATAAAAACATACAAAGAATCATAAGACACTGTCCTAAATAATGTCTTGTGAGATTAAAGTTCTGTGTTGTTTATGATATGTTTACTCTGCTGCTTGATGCTTATCTACTGTAAGCTATCTGTGCTGTAGACATTCTCACTGATAAATTCAATAGCAACAATCAGGAAGACCTGTTACAATGTGCGCATAATGAAATTTGATATTTTCCGTTGTTAAAGTGGGTGAAAGAAAGACGATTGCATGTATTCTTATTTGTTTGCTTCAACAAAGAAAAATTATTAAGCATTATACCAGACCAGTGGAATACATTTTATGCAAACTTTCAAAGACTTTATGAGATATGTTTAATAGAATAAATAAGGGTTTTTTAGAATTTGCTAGGGGAGAATAAAAATAGAACAAGAAAAAAATGGTTCTGGAGATAGATGAGAAATGTGTTAATATTTAAAGCTTGGTCTTTTATAATCTGAGCACATTGCTAAAGATACATGAGAGACTTTTTTAGGAGAAACATAAGAGAAGCATGAGACCTAAACTCCATTTAATCTGACTGATGTCATAAAAAAATCTATTTTTTGACTTCCCTGTGAAATGCACTGTAACTCCAAACCCATGCACATTCTTTCTTCAGGTGTAACACAAAAAGAAAATTGTACCGTTAATTTTTTGTCTGTTTGTCTGATTCCAAGAAACTGAAGTTGTTACCTATACTGAAAACTAATAATATCATATCATTTTATTATTTAGAGAGCTTTTGACTTTCTCATATATGTAAAGTATGTTTTCATTTTTATGTTGTCATGTCAACTGGATGTTCTTCATATAAACTTAAACAAACAACAGAAAAAATGTTGTGGTTAAAAGGGTTGTTTTAAAGAATTCTTTTTCAGAAAATATACACTAGCAACATGAAACAAAACCCCACCTGAAAATTACATACATTCAACCTCTTTAGTCAATGTATTTATATATGACTTTTTAAATCTGGTGTATACTGTAGTCCTGCCATTGCATCCTATAAATATTGTTACCTCTTATTAGAAATTGCTTGATGCTACTTATTTGTAAATTGCTTTGGATAAACAATTATAATTAAAAATGATCAAATAAATACAATAAGGAAGTAATAATTGTAATAAATAATAAACAAATATAAATATAAAAATACATAAATTAAGGCGAAAATAACGGAAGAGTAATTGCAGTAATCAGGCGGTGCATCTCACGGTGTGATTAATAAAATCATTTGTGAGTCAACAATTATTACACAGATTTAAGCCCAAAATTACTAGATGTCTATCAGTAGAATACTAGAGTTTCAGGAAGTAAAAATATAATTTTCTGGCATTTCCCAAGTCCATCAAAAGGTAAAGAGGAATTACAGCTTGCACAATATTTTTGTATATTTGGAGTGTGCTTTGAGAAGTGATTTCCTGTCCCAGAGATTTTTTTGACAGTAACATAATAGTTTTGTACAAACAGGACAAATTGTACAAAACTCAACTGCAATGTCTTTACTTGAACTGTTAATGCATTGAAAACATGAGCTAAAGCTTCTGTTATACTTTCCTTCTCTAAGAAAGTTGAAATTGAAAGAGGCCATTACTAAAGAGGAAACTTAAGAGTAAGTTACACCATTCTATCAAGAGTGCTGTTCCCCTCCTGAGGACAGGCCTTAAGGGAAAGAATGTTCTTTTTTCCGGGTGTCAGTGCAAGGGTGTAATTTACCACAGAGATAGAAGCATTATTAATCATTCATAATTAGCGTTGAAAACATCACGGCAGGGAATCTTGGTTCTCTGCAACTGTCTGATGCATCTAGAGGCTACTGTGGCATCTCTCCAATGTTTTGTAAAGTTCTTGTGCTTATTATAAAACTTTTGATATTCAGATCTTGCCTTAAGTCAAATTATCATTCCTGATATATTCCATGGAACCAGGAGAAGAAATCTGACACCTCGCCGTTTGACAGAGTCTCCTATTTTTTAACAGGTTTGTATTGCCAAATATAAATAATAATAAAAAAAAAAGGTTTATTATTATTTGTTTATTTATTTTTTTATATTTATGCAAAATGTAATTTAAATTATTGTTAGATAAAATGTCTCGCTGTTTATTTCCAGTCCATTTGAGCTGATATCCAGACTAATCGATCAAATGTCTCTGGACTTTTTGCATACTGATTAAGAGTTACATGCGAGTGAACATGCGAAACAGTGATGACATATTTATAATAACATCAGTAACTATTACAACATGGGTGTACCTCTTTTCTACAAAAAAAAAGGTCACAGATTTGTTTCATGTCATTCACACCATAACCCGTTTACATTTACTCATTGTCATAGTGTTTTATCTGTCACTGACAGGTGAAAAAAAAAGTTGGAATACACCTCCCCTACAGGAGAGGACCCTAAAACAACAGGAAAGGTTTGTGCGTTATTTCAGATAGATGACATAATCATTATTACTAGCTCTGGGATATGATAATGGAAAATTGCAAGATATCAGTCTCAAGGAAACTTACTCAAGGTAAGGTCACAACTGTTTTTAGGCAGAATTTTGCGGTCTTGGTCTAATATAAACATCGTGTTGTGTGTATGTGAATCATGATTAACTAAATCAGATCTGGATCTCGGGGGGTCTGGTATAAGGATGTAAATAAGCAATCAAAACTGGGTCCCCAAAAGCGAAACTTTATTAAAAGATATATTGATGGCTCTGGTCTATAATGGTTTTGGCCCAGATGTGGTATTAGTTTGGTCTGGGTGTAAGTCTTGAGACAGTCGCATATTAACTCCAGCTGTGCTTTCTAGAGGTAACTCACATAAGACTGTGTAGATAAAAATATTAGTTTTCCGCCATGCTGTGTGGTACAACAGCAGAGTCGAACCATGACAAGGCTTTGGAATTTTTTTTTACGTAGATGCACTTGTGCCACCTGCTGTCGAAAACCAGTGCAGAACAGACCACTTTGTAGTATATTGTGTAAGATAACAGTAAGCATATAATAGCATATTATATTATTTGGTAAATATTACAGTATTAGAACATTATTTTAAATTCCAATTTTCAATTTATTTTTAAAGTGCATATTACTACAAAGCGGCTTCCATACTATGACCATTACAGTAAAACTCGTCAAAGCAATAAAAACTATTTTGGATTTACTTGTTCTCCATTATACACAGCTTTCTTTTTATTTATTTTATTATTATTATTATTATTTTTTATTTTTATTTTTTTTGCGTAGAATGAGGTCTTCATCACATCCCTCAAATTCGACGTCACGCTAAAACTGTGTACAACGTCATATGTCACTTGACAGGTGTACCCGGAAGGAACGATTTTTCGAAAATGGCGATCTTCGACAATTGCTGCCAAAACAGAGGAAAGTAACGTTAGAGCTGACTTTCGTGACAGTGCCGACTGGACCGAGCTGTGAGGCGGGCTCGGTGATTCTCGGAATGTCGTCTGATTTAAGGATGACCGACGTGAGGATGGCACGAGAGGACGGTGTGACGGCAGACTCTTACACCGTGAGTTTATGGCGTGATATTTGTAGTAAAAATCAAACTACAAACCGAAACTCTTTTTTACGAGTTTACAAAAACTGATCTCGTTTTGATTTTTTTTAAACTGTCTCCAGTTTCCCTGTAATCTAATTTAATTCCTGTTATACATTGTTTTGCATACACATGTAGTTACCGGAAAGTCTTGTTAAAGTAAACATCTATAACAGTTACATTTTAACATGACTTTCCTGATGTTTGCGTGATGATTTTCGTGTCCAGTGTTTTGTTTTTATGCACACTAAATGCTATAAACAATTATCCTGTCCGTGCGTGACACTTCAAAGTTGTATTTTTTTATGATCTATGCACAGGAAAACCTCATTGGAACATTGTTAGCTATCTTTGGGAACCTGCTAGTCAGCATCTCAGTCAGCATTCAGGTAAGTGTGTATTTGCAGCCTGCATTTCTAAATTGCATTGTAATTCAGGGTCAGGGTGTGTTCAGGTTACACCCTGTCAGGTGAAAGTCAGATGCTTTTATTTACTTCTCAACATCTTGTTTTATAACCCAGCTGTTCTTTGTTACAGTATCTAAGGGAGTGGGTTTAATAAGTAGGTGTAAAAGGCAAACAAACGTCCTCATGACTGATGTTTTCTCTTGCAGAAACAAAGTCATGTGACGCTGGCAGGAAATAAAGACCCGAGGCAGTACTACTACACTAAGACCTGGTGGTCTGGCCTGATGCTGATGGTTCTGGGGGAGGGCGGACTGTTTGTATCTTACGCATTTGCACCGCTCTCTCTTATAGCACCACTTAATGCTGTGTCTGTCATATGTAGGTATTCAAAATCTCACTTCCATTTTACTCGTTCACATACAGTATGTGACCATGGACCACATAACCAGTCGTAAGGGTCAATTTGAATAAATAATACATACATCCATTGATTTTTGGCTGAGATACAACTATTTGGATTTCTGAAATCTGATGGTGCAAAAAATTCGAAACTTTGAGAAAATCAACCTTAAAATGTATTTCTTGGCGATACAACTGACTAAATATCTTCATAAAACATAGTCTTTCTATCCTAAAGAGTTTTGGCATACTATTATTCTACTATAAATGTACCCATGCAACTTTATGACTGGTTCTGTGGTCCAAGGTCACACATATATATTGCTAAAATATACATTTCATATGTAATACTGAGTGTTATATTAGTAGTATGATACTAGTAGTTTTATGAATATTTTGAATTACTTTACATTTACATTTTTTGTAAAATTTTTGTACATTGTTTGTTTTTTTATTTAAATGTCTCTGTAGTTTTTTTTTTATTTTTTATAAATTTAATGAAGATGAGAAATGTTTTTTTAGCAATTAGCTGAAATAAGGCTTTTTGTTATATTTTATTTTATTTTAAGTAACAACCAGTGGTTATTTTGATTTTCACAGCAAGCTCCATCTTGGGTTTCCTGTTTTTGCGGGAAAAGTGGAAGGCACAGGAATTCTTGAGTGAGTTCTGCTTATCCTCCTCAGCAAGTAAAAAGCAAAATTACAGAATTCTGATAATTACACTGCTTGCCTTTAGTTGCATAACACAACATAATGCTGGCTTTGATGTGCCAGCTATATTTTCTCAGCTCTTTATTCAAAAGATTGAGGCCATGAGTTGCTAAGCAACAAGTAACTACTAGTAATATAATAAATCAAATGCTGAGCAGTGTAACATCCTTACACTTGTTTTTTAGAACGCTACATCCTAACTTTCCTGGGCTGTGCCTTGACGGCAGGCGGTACTTACCTCTTTGTGACGTTTGGACCGAACTCTCACGAGAAGCTGAATGCGGAGAACATAGTAAAGCATGTTATCGGCTGGCCCTTCCTATTATACTTGGTAATAAACACACCCTCCTCGTGTTTTAGAAAGTTTTGTGTGTTTCCAAATTTTAAATGCCAAATTTCGAACCAAATTTATTTTACAGTGTACACTGTTTTTGATATGTAGCACTATTATTTGTGTAAGTAACTGAATTCAATTTATTTAAAGAGGTAATTTTGAATTGTTTTTTTTTCCTCCAGCTTCTGGGGATCATTACATTCTGTCTGGTGCTGTATTTCTATAAACAGCGGAATGCTAACTACCTCGTCCTGATTCTGCTGCTGGTGGCGCTGCTCGGTAGGACAATAACTTAACATTTGTTGTTTCTAGAGTCCATTATGTGCATGCAGTATTACTCTGAGTACTTTTTTAAGTAGCTCTCTTGACAAGGAAGGAATGCACAGATAAACGAGTCATTGTCTCTTTTGCCTTCATAAATGTACCAAAATAACGGAGCTGACCTTTGCCCTTGCCCTTCTAGGTTCAGTGACTGTAATCACAGTGAAGGCGGTTTCAGGAATGATTGTACTCAGCGTCTTGGGTCCTCTACAGCTGTCCTATCCCATCTTCTATGTCATGTTCGTCTGCATGGTGGCAACTATTGTCTTTCAAGCATCGTAAGTTCTGCTGTTTTTGTGTTGATGTGCTGTTGTAGGACAGTGAGCTTGAAGTGGAATGCTGTATGTTTTTACCTGACCTGTCTTTTTTTATTAGTTTTTTAGCACAGGCGTCTCACCTGTATGATTCCTCTCTCATCGCCTGTGTGAATTACATTTTCTGCACAACATTTGCAATTGTGGCAGGTATTACTAAGCCAGTTTTCTATCTCTGTCTCTAATAAGATGACAGGTTGTCTTCATTCTGTATCAGTGGTCTCATTCTGTTTCTTTTAAAACAGGGGCCATATTTTATGAGGAGTTTAACCAGGAAAATGTTCTGGACATATGCATGTTTCTTTTGGGGTAGGTTTTATCTAAGTACAAACAGTTTGGGTGAGATGAGGTAAAAAGAAAAATGTTAAAAGATGTCACTCATGTTCACTAAGGCATTTATTTGATAAAAAATACAGTAAAATATTTTTAAAAAAATAAATACAGCGAAATATTTTAATGTTTTAAATGTATTTTAGGATGTAATTTATTCCTGTTATAATAAAACTGAAAGCCTTCATTGTCACATGATCCTTCAGAAATCATTCTAATATGAATTGGTGCTCAAGAAGCTTTGTTTACTGTTATCATTCTTAAAGAAAAACACATGCTGCTTAATATTTTTGTAGAAAAAACAATTCTTTTTAACAATTTTTTTCCCAGTGTACTTTTGATCAATGTAATGCATGGCAGAATGGCAGGATACTGTATCTACAAAATTTAGAATAATTTAATAATTTGTAAAAAATTATGAAAACAATAAATGTTTATATTCATAGACAGCCATAAATGCTCACTGTACTACTTCTATGTGACTATTATATAATACTGTACTCTGTGGATACTCTGTAACACATCCGTGTGAGGAAGAGAACTATTTGGCCATGAAATTCCACACAAGTTTGTTTTCTTTGTGGCAGCAGTGACTAACAGACTAGCAGATAGGCCTTTAGAATCTAGGTTTTGTTAACTTGTGTCTTTTTAATATTCCTGCAGGTGTGCTCTATGCTTTCTTGGAGTGTTCCTGATCACTAAAAACAAGAGAAGGGCTAAAGCCTTTGAGCCGTATGTCACTATGGACATGGCAAAAGGTATGATTTGTCATTTTTGTCATCTAACCAATCAGTTAATCATGCTTTTAAATTACACATGGCTTGTCTTTTTTCTGTCAACACAGGCATTCCAACCATTCACAATAAAGGCTGGGCTGTGCAGCCCGATTATAACGGCTCTTTTTCATACGGAGCACTGGAGAACAATGATAGTGTGGCTCCTGTGACTCTACCAGTGGACCAAGAGCTGTCTGTCTCTCCCAGTCCTGTTAGCCCGTACCAAACATCTGAACTGAAAAAAGACTGAAAAATGCGGGATTGTGTCTGAAGTGCAATTAAGACTGGTTTTACTTGAGAAATGCTACTGTGTGTTGAAGCATTACTGATTTGCTTATTCACAGAGCACAGTTCCAGAATATTGGGTCATTCTCAAACTTTTTCTTGTCTCATCCTGAGCCGGGAAACCAAGCTAAAAGAGACTTGCTGTATGGTAGAATGCAAATAAGATCTTAAAGTTGATTTTAACCTGAGATACTGGCTCGTATCTGTATTCATACATGTGCTGACTGACATCATGATTACTCCCGGTCTCCTATCAGAGTTGCAAAAAGCTAATTATATTAACCTGAAGGCGTAAAAATACCTCAGAAAATGTGGATTCTGCTACTGCTTTGTACCAGGGATACTACAGCCAGTCCAGCTTCGTTAACCAAAGGCCAAAGACTAATGTAGATTGCACAATTCCTGAATTCATTTGGTACTGGCTCAAATTACTGTATTCTTAATCTAATAAGCACTGTTCTCTCATTTTCCATTCCTATGTCTTCAGGACTTAATGTCTGCTGTGCCTGTTATTTATTCTCTCTGCTTGTCTGAAACATACCAAATAGACATTTCTATACAATTCTGCATGTTTGTAAGGTCTACGTTGGATATCAGAACTCTGCTGGTGGTTAAAATGTACAGTGCCCTTCTTTAAGAAACACTGGCTAAAATTTTACCATAAATACCATTGCTTAGCATAATGTGGGTCAAATATTTTGTTGTTGTTTTGGTGTCTTTTAGCACAAATAATCATTAATTCTGTATTTTATTATACCATTAACAGACACCCTGTTGAAAAATAATGGCAAGCATGACTGGTTATGTTTAAGTGCAATGATTGTGATGATCAGGGTTGGGGTCAATTCAGGAATTAACTCAACAATTCCACTTCAAAGAAGGAATTGGAATTGAATTGGAATTACAGGAAGAGGAATTCAATTCAGGAAGAATTCCACTGAATTCTGTTTATTGAGCATTTATTTGTCATTGCATTTAAAGACATACATTTGAACTTTATTTATGTTGATTTACAAATATCATGCAATGTAAGAAATAGTGTTGATCAAATGCAAGTAAATAAAAATTAGAACAGTACATTATGAATTAATAATTGAGTGACAGTGGTGATACATTTCTGAATACGTTCAATATATGATTACCAAATGTTTTAGTCTTTATTTAAACTTTATTATTAATTCAATTACATGGTGAATTTCCATGTATTTACATATTATATATTAACATAAATCAAATCAACTGAAAGTGATTCAAATGCATCAGTCATGTGTGAATAAAACAGGTAAGATCAAAAGTCTCCACACTGCTCAGTGTTCATATGTTTCTACACTGATGCATTTGAATAACATTAAGCGTATTTGATTTGTTTATGTAAAAGTTATGTAATCAAAATTCACCATGTAATTGAATTACATAATGTTTAATCAAGACCAAAACATTTGGTAATCATATATTGAATGTATTCAGAAATTTATCACCACTGTCATTCAATTATTAATTCATAATGTACTGTTCTCATTTTTATTTAATTGCATTTGATCAACTCTATTTCTTACATGGCTTGATATTTGTAAATCAACATAAATGCAATGACAAATAAATGCTCAGCAATAAACAGAATCTGAATTGAATTCCACTTCATGTAATTCCAATTCAATTGCATTCCATTTTTGTGGTTTAATTCCAATTTCAATTCCTTCTTTGAATTGGAATTGTTGAGTTCGTTCCTGAATTGACCCCAACCCTGATATCATGATATGACCCAAACTCGGTGCTGAGTTTAGCTCCTACTTGCCTCAAAACGCATGCATGGAAGTCATTTTGTTTGAAAAAAAGGTGGCGAATTCACTTTTTCCACATAAAATTCAACAATTTTTCTCAACTCTATACCTACAAATTATTGAATGAAGAATGTTGTTTTTTCTTTATTCCGTTTTTTGATGGTAAACTGAATAAATATATATTTTATTGTATTTATACAAGAATATAATATTTTGTATGTGATACTTATATAGTTTATTGTAAATTTCAAAAAAATATAATTTGATCAATATCAATAACTTTACAGATGCTGACAAGCCCAAATTGGAAACTCATAGCTTAAAGACAATTACGAGTTTCCCACTTGTAACAACTTTGTGGTGGATATGATGTATCCGACATGACTTGAATGCACCATAAGATCTTGATTAGCTGCTACAGGTGTGTTTAATTAGGGTTGGAGCTAAACTCTGCAGGACACTGGCCCTCCAGGACTCAGTTTTTTTTTTTTTTTTTTTTTTTTTTACAAAAAAACATTATATCAGATGTAAAACATCTAAACAAAGCACTTCAACCTACATTCATAAAACTCGAGGCAGAGTGCAGGCGATGAGCCGGCTCTGGTGTACTGAATGGGCTTTTTTCCGAGGTTATCTCTGGCAAAAACATTTCCCCCAAATTCTACCAAAAGCTCAATTAGGTCCAGATGTTTCACTTTGGCAGCATGATGCAGTGCGGTCTCGTGAAGCTTAGCAGCATTTACATTTGCACCTAAAAACAGCATCAAATACATTCAAGAATACACAGATATCATTAAAAACAGCAATTACTATGTGGTAACATTAAAGAACAAGAGATTTGATTTATGTTCATTTTAAGTTAGCAAGCTTACTATTTTTGTTGACATACACTTGATCCATTCTGCAACATTTATCTTTAGTATTTAATAATATTATTTCAGCATTTACTAATAGATTTTCAGAATCCAGTTTTGTTTCTGTTACCATTAGTTACTAACATGACTAACACGAACAATTGTATTAACAAAGACTAATAAATGCTGTAAAAATATATTGCTCGTTGTTAAATCATGTAAGCTAATGCTAAATAAAAATAAAACCCAAAGGAAAGTAAATACAGAAGCTGACCTGCGTTGAGCAGAACTTTAACGCAGTCGAGATGCTGTCTTGCACACGCCACATGCAGAGGAGTGCCAAAGTGACAGTCATGAGCTTCCATCAATGCACCTTCATCAATCATGAGCTCAACACATTTAGAGTTACCTGGCAGACAACACATATTTGCATATGAATAATACAATCTTAAATTATTTTCATACTATATAATTATATATTAATAGAATGATATAATGTTACTAATACTACTAGCACTACTACTAATAATAATAATCAGTTCTGTGATCAGTTGGTGGTGCTTATAAGCATACATAAAATATTTTAGATAGAACATTATATATTTGTTTAAATTATTATTTCTTGTAATCCACTGATAAATGTAATATACATAAATTATCCTAGGTTCAATTTTATATATAATACAATGTGTTTTAAAATAATCATTATATTATACTATATTTTATCAATTCACATCCAAAAAAACATAAATGGCTAAACATATATATATATATATAAAAATACAATATTTTATAAAATAATTACTATGTAGTAATATATTATGTAATTATTTATATATTATGTCATTTTTGTAGATCTACTATTATATATTAAATTATTTTATTATATACAATATAGTATAAAATAAAATAATAATATATATAATTATTATTGCTATTACTTTTATTTAGTTAACAACATACATAAATAACCATAGGTTAAATCTAAGATATAATAATAATAACAAAAAATACAATAATGATTTCTTTTTAATTAGCTGACAGCTGTAATAAATATACATAACCCTAGGTTAAATCTGAAATATAATCATAACAATAATAGCAAACTTAAAATATTATTTCTTTGTAATTACCAGACAGCCCTAATAAACATAATCGACCCTGTGTTATATCAAGCATCTGGTCACTTACCGCCCATGCAGGCCTCATGCAGGGGTGAGAATGTAAAGAGGGGAGGATTTACCGTGGCTCCATGCTCTAACAGTAACTTCACACACTCCAGACTCCCAGCAGCACAGGCGTCACACAACGGAGTGCTGCCGTCAATGTTACGAGCATCAACCTGTTAACAATGACACCGATATAAACAACCGATGCGCTGACAGATTCACGAGGCCTGCAGTATGGAGGACATTCTTACATGAGCTCCAGCATCCAGGAGCAGCTTCACACACTGTGTCTGGCCCTGAATACAGGCCTCATGCAGGGGTGTAATTGAGTCCACAGCCACAATGTTGACAGATGCTCCGTTCTCAATCAGTTTCTGCAGCTGCACTGCTCTGCCCTGAGCAGCGGCCTCATGCACCGCCGAGCGATCGGTCCAGAACCCCAAACCATGAGCTGCAGGTAGAACCAAACATAGCTTTAGATAGGTGTTAATAGTACACAATAAGATTTAATAATAATAATAAGATAAGATTTTCAAATAATGCATCAGTGCAATTTACACACCAAAAGGAATTATGGTTTGAAGATGAGATGAGGCGTCTGCATCAATTTCATTATAAAAAGTGATTTTATATTCAAATGTACTTTCTATTCTATTAAACTTAAAATACGGGTGAAATATCGTTTCATCATTATTCAATTGACAATTGACAAACAAATATGTTAAATCTATGGTATAAAGGATAGATTGGATTTAAAATTACACATGTTGCACTGTGGTCTTTAGAGCCTTTTTCTATAATCTTATGACTGTTATACATAACTGACAAGATTTTAATTAAAAATTTTTTTTTTATATGTTAAATAAACTCACTGAAATGAGTGACATTAGTGGATGTCCTCTATAAATCTTGGTAAAAATGTATGATAGTCATTATTTATAAACAATAACAACAACAACATTAATAATAATAAAATTAAACAAGACACATTCTAATAAAGTATGAGAAACCTATTTTTAATATATAAAATTTTTTAATAATTTATACCAAAGTGTAAAACTGAACACCACAGGATGTCATTTATACCAGTGGCCATTAAACTCTATAACTCATGTGCAATAACTTTTATTGCAATTTTAAATATTATGTGAAATAATTATGTGCAATAATGATCTTGTGTGCAATAACAATCATGTAAGTCAAGAGAAAAATCTGCACTTTTCTGTACAGTCAGTATTTTTTAATATACAGATATATTTTTATTCTATTTAGTTGACTTATAATATACTGTATTTTTATTTCTATTTCTCTTTTTATCTCATTGTATCTGTAGTTGTGGAAATATGCAGCCACTGGAGAAACAACTTCCTTCGGGATTAATAAAGACTTCTCTTATCTCTTAAAATCTCTAAAGAATTATCTTGCTACTGTCATAAAAAGCATAATAACAATGTGGAATAAAATATACATGTACACATAATTTTAAGCATTTAAGTGACACAACAAAGAAATTGCAACAATTGTGCAGATGAGACAATTTAGATATTCTGTTAAAGTCTTGCTGTTGAAAATGTGAGGGGATACTACAGCATTCTGGGAATTAAGTTTAGGGCATGTAGCCATTTCACACACTCCTGATCATTAATGTTTTATAAGGAACGTAACAGTGTTTAAATGATTTACAGCACAGTAATGGAACATTTTCCAAAGAACACAAGCAGGACAGTGAAACTGACTCATCCATCTGTTGACTGATCCTGGGCTTTAGAAACCTGCTAATTGTCATTGGTGACTGATTCAAGGCCAAACGGCATGTGATCACACTGCAGTTCCGCCAGCAATATTTGTCATCGAGCCTTGATCTAGGCTACCATATAAAAATGTGCCATACGTTGACAGTGAACTCTGATCTGCAGAGTCAAATGATAACCAGACTGCTGGTAATTAAAGTCTTAACAAGTCTTATATAACAGGTCAGACATCTTGCATCTGCAGGCTAACTTACCAATGTCACCAAAAAGCGAAGGTCTCGTGCGGGTTATTTCAAATTCCATAATTTACTCCTATTTAAAAGAGAATACACAGAGATTGTGTTCGTCGCATATCTAAACGGCATGAGGGTCAGCCATAGTTTACAAACACTCAACCTGATTTCAGTTCTTTGACGATTGATGCTGTAGTTGTAGGGACGTTGTCGTCCAGCAGGGGTCGCACTGTTGCTCAAAAATACCTATTCTCGTTAAACCGTATTCAAATCTGATGATGTTTGGATAAATTTCACTATTAAAATCTGTGTAATTTAGGACTGGTTTATGATATTAAATGTTAAACCACGCCAACAGTATGCTTTAAAAACAAGCATAAACATTGTTGCGAATAAGCGTCTGCGATTGGTCCTTTCTCATCATTGCTGAGAAGAGTAATGCTTATCACGTGATAACGTGGGTCTGCTTCGGTCATAATCTGAGAAATAATTTACATCTAATTAAGGTTATTCCTAAATTATAACCGCAATTGCATTAGGAAGATTTGAATTATTTGTAAAAATAGAATATTATATCTAATTCAATAAAACGCTCTGGCGGCCAAACTCCGCCCATTTTGAGATCGCTCTGCTTTATCCTGCGGAAAGTCTAAAAATTTTGGTTTGGCGTCGAAGCGCGACGTTGTTTGGACAGGAGGAGAAAAAAAAAACTTTCATTTTTTCCTTCAAAGACTGGTTTATTTCATGTGCAAAGCGATGATGCATATCTAGCAATGGCGCAAATAAAAAACAAGTAGTTTGAACAACAGAAACATTACCTACTTGACAACATGTAGTACCATTCACATTAACAAGAGAAAATACCACTAACATTTTCAGGCATTTTAAAGCAATCAATATTGAAATGTTTTCAGTCATGAAAATCATCATAGAATATATAGTGAATCCTTCCAGCGCCTTCATTAGTGATATCGAAAGAAGTCTTCAGAATAAGTCCACATGCCTTGACTGAAGTCTACATCGCGTACCATCAATACTTTCAAGTCTACAAGAGGGTCCAAAAGTTTGAGACCACATTGAAAATCTTGAAATGTAAATATTTCAAGTTACATATACAACAAATCAATCAAAAAGCAAATGTATTAACTGCAGTGCACAAGACGGTCTTTGGAACAATCTTAATTCATGCTGAGAAATGTTCATCAGTTCATGTCAGCTCAAGTCCTGCTGTCATTAAACCAAAAATGGATCTACCAAATACTAAGATTTTAAAAGGTTTTTTTCCCTATCTCTTTACTCATATTTTTTGAAAATATCATTATACACATATGATACATAATTCAAAATAAAATCATTTCATAAGATGTCTCGGATTTTTAGACACCACTTTATGTCTTGGGAAATTCACTAAAGCAATAAAACGCATGAAATGTCTTTTCACCGGATGATCCTTCCTCATTTTACATTCCTACATACAAAAAAAAAGACACTTTTTCTAAAGGAATAGTTCACTCAAAATGACAGTTCTCTTCTACAAACCATTTTTTTTTTGTTAGAAACGTATTTAGTTTTCTCAAAAAGTACAAACAATTTACATCTTTACATTAATTGTTGGAGCTTGACAGGAAGTTAATAATGACAGAATTGTTGAGTACTTTTGGGAATTAAATTTGGGAACTATTGCTTTAGAGTGAGTCAGCAGCATTGCAATAACTGAAGCACTTGTGTGCGCACCACTGAATTAAAAAAAAGCCACAATCAAAAAGCTAAAATCATAACACTATCCATATGCCGGCCAGCAGTATCCACTAAAGCATCTAAACATCAGTGGAGCGGAGATTGTCGAGATTTTCTGGAAAGTCTGTGTCGCTGGGAGCGGGTTGAGGCTGGGAATGATGTCGTTGTCGAGTTTGTCCAGACGCTGACTGAAAAATGTGGCTCATGTGTGAGAGTGAGGGAAGAGAGCTGTACGACCCTTCTCTCTGACCCTCTTCCTTCAAGTGGCCCTTCTCTTGATTGGGCACCGGGGTCCACGGCTGCCACGAATCTACAGTGGAGCAGGACTTCACAAGCTGATGCTTCCTCTGCGCAGAAAATGTTTTGCCAGAAGAGTGGAACTGTCAATCAAGAGAGGATAAGTGTCAGACACGCTCATTTATTGTGTTATTTTACTTACTTTTTTTAAAGTGCCCTTATTATGCTTTTTCAAACATGATCGTTCATGCATTGTGTCATGTAGCTGTACATAAACTATCTGCAAAGTTGTGACGCTGACAGTGCACGATAAATAAAGTTATTGTCTATCAAAAGCAAGAGTCGACTCACATTCGCCTAAACGAGTCGTCAATCTTTTTGAATCTTTCGCTGTTACTGAGCCACGTCACTAGGTAACATATTTTGCATAATGTCCGCCCACGTTCTATGTCGCGAACAGCTTGCCCCGCCCCCAAACATTGCAATTTCCGTGTGGATTACATCAAGTGAAGAAGACGCTGTATCCTGTTAGAGTTAATTTGTTTTGTATGCCCTTCTGAAAGATGAATCTATAAAGAATGAGTGATTAACATTAATTTTTTTCAACAACACCTCAACAGTACAGTCTCTTGTTGGGTTTGCGTCATTTTACTGATGACTGCTTTTCAAATCTTGGAGTACAACACGATATTCACCAAACGCTTGTTCTTAAAAGAAGGTTCAGAGCCCAGTTTATTTGGAGCTGCTTGCTCCTCTGAACTTCTAACTGTAAGTAAGATAAATAATTGATGATTATATTTTCTTGTGATCGTATTTGTGTACGTGATGTGTAACAACCCTGCACATGTCTTGGTAACCGGCTAGCGAGTCTAATACTGTGATTGATGCAGCTTGACTGTCTGTCTGTCTCATCATTAGCTCTGTTTACACTAAGGGAAGAAGCAGGTATTTCCCTGCGGTTTGGTTAGAAAATGCTTACCTTCATGTGAGCGCCCTATTTAACGTTACATAGGTTTGGCACTGCAAAAGTTATTATCGCGCTCCACAGCGTATTTATGCAGGTTGATATAAATGACAAGTTTTTTGAAAACGATGTTGTGTGCACAAAGTTATTAGTGAAAACGGAGAAGAGGAATTAATAAATTTCACTAAATACCCGGCTATGTGTAAATGTGGCCTAAGTAATGATAAACCATGGCTGAAGTGTTATGCTTTACGCAATGCTAAAGTTCACTACGTAGAGGTGTGCCCGATTCACTTACAAAAGCACTGTCCACGGTAGTTTTGGTTCAAGCTTTGAGTCTGTGGAGC
>JAUCNO010000891.1:73982-97191 GCA_032353835.1 Enteromius viviparus | reverse complement strand
GTATATATTGTCTGTGTTATAATAAAGACAAAAAAAGAGGCGCTTTTTATTTTATTTTTTGTAAACTGAAATTTGAAGGTGTGTAGTTCAGGAGTGCCTCAGCTCCCTGCAGACAATTGTGTACATAGTGTAATTTATGTGTAAATAACTTTGTGACCGTAAAATAAATATGTATAATTATATTTGCATAAAATAGAGATTCTAAGCTTTTTTGGGGTTATTGGTGCACACAAAGAGTTAAAAATTAAATGCACAATTTGAGTATGTACATTTGGACCCGCCGACGGGTCCTCATAGTTTAAGAGAAAGAAGGTGTTCGGTGTCATTCACACAAACACTAAACACCATCATGGTGAGACTAATTAAACTGAAATATGCAAAAACATTCATGTAGCAACATTACATGTAACATACAACCCTAATAAACATAACTGATAAGACAAAAAACTAAGAAGAAACAGTTATTTCAAAGAAAAAACATTTACATTTTTAAACAAATTCAAACAAAATTTGAAATACAATGCATGGAATTCTGGGAATGTCAGTTTATGGTATTTCCTTGGAATTTACTATTACTGTAATTTACCATTATCCGTTTAACAAGTTTTCACTTTCACATTTTCACAGTTTTGTACAGATTAATGTTTCTATAAGAAAATACAGTAACACTTTACTCAAAACCTTTATGAGGAATACATTATTAAAGTATACTTAATATATTAATTATGATTTATAATGCAGCTTTACAATGCATTACATTGTACAGTCTCGTGCACTTTTACAAACATTTTATTCTAAAAATTTTCAGTTATATTTTAATATATAAATACATTTAGAAATTAATAATTTCACTATTTTAATCATGATTTATTGAAACATAAGAATGATTGGATGTCGGACAAGATAATAATTCATGAATAAATGTAAAAAAAAAAAAGTTAAGAATATATTTTAATGCAACTTTCACATAACAAAAAAAAAAAGATCTGCTAGTTTTAGCAAAAATAATAATAATGCTTGGCTCAGCAAACACCAAAAAAGCAGCAAAACCTCTCTTTCTGCTGGACGTTTCACTGAGTAATGATGATAAAGTGTTTGAGCTCTATTCTTCAGGCTGATAGAGCAAGAGAGAGGTGTTTAATGTGACAGGGTCCGCACTAAACCAACAGGCCTCTGATATACACACTGATGAATGGTAAACAGTCTCTTCACCCCGCTGTGGGGCCAGAAAGCGCTTACTCTAGGAGAATAAATCATTCATTGCTCATAAAAGCATCTATCTGTGGGCTAACAATGAAAACACATTTCTGTAACATTTCCACCAAAGCTTAAGATGAACACAAAGGATGCAGGAGCTTCTTTTAATGTTGTTTTAGTCAAATGCTTAAAACATTAACTGCAGGCTACAAAACAAAACGGCAAATGAACAAAGAAGTGGAAGCGCTGTATGTAAAGATGCATCTAAAAGGCTCATTCCTGAAATGTTTTGCATAGTGTAATGATTCAAAAGACAGTCTTTGTCCCACGGAGCAGCTTTAATTGCAAGCATCTGGGGATGGTTTGTGTGCAAAGCAACATACTTTCACAGAAACAACAATTAACCTCAAACAGAGTGATAATTTCTCTGGAAAAGCAGGAATTAAGTGAAGTCGGTGGCTACGAGACAGTATCCCAGAGCAATTTTTTCTAATTGGTCCCCATAATCAAATTTTCAGCAGTCGCCACAGTCTGCAGCTATTTATGACAGTGAAAATTGTCTCGTTATGAGTATTAGAGGATTCATAATGTATTATGCTGTGCTGTTAATTTTGTTTTCCATATTTTGATTACAAATCTTTTTTTACTAAAAAATGGAACAGATGCAGTGAAAAACAGATTAGTTTGTCTCTTCAGACCCTGGTTAAAATGAACATTATAAGAAACTGACCATATGAAAATGACTTCATTCATGGTTCATTCTAAATGCAAAACATCTGGACTCCTTCATCACAGCAGGCCATCATAAAGTGGCTTAAGGATTTTAGTTTTGATTTAGTGTATCAAAAACATATGAAAAAAACATATGAATCAGCACAACTGTTTTTAACATTGAAAATAACCAAAAATGTTTCTAGAGCAGCAAATCAGCATATTAATGATTTCTGAAGGAATAAGTGACACTGAAGACTGAGGGAATGCTGCTGGATGTTTTGCATCGCTACTGTTCCTGTATTTTTGAACCAATGTAGCCTTCGGTCAGCAGAAGAGACTTAACATAATATTACCAAATACCAGCCTCAAACCTTTTAACAGTATATATGTTTTTTTTGCGTTTTATTTATTTAGTTTTTTTTTTTATATAATTTGAGAATATTTGAGCTTGATTAGATAGTAATGGTGCACAAAACTTTTATTTCATAATTTCACAATCATTAAAAGTTGTGGGAAGCATGCCAATATATGCACAAAATATACGTAAAGTGTTTTTGTACACATGTAATGTTTAAAAATAACAGAATAAAAATAAATTAGAAATTAATCAATTCTATATTTTAAATTGAACATCCATATAACTATTAATTATATGGATGTTCTACATCTACATCTCTGAGTTTTAATAAACATAAAAGTGACCGATCTTGAAGAAAATTATGCCACATCGCCCCAGCTGTAGTGTTTTTACTTCTGGAATTTTGGCTGAAAATGCAGTTACCATGGTATTTTTGCGAGGGACTGACCGGTCGACCGGTGACGCTGGTGTCCCACATGACAAAAAGTTTCTCATATCTCCCCCTCGCGGTTCATGAGTTCAGTGATGGTGGAAAATGGCGGCTAGATGAGTCTTTCCACTCCTGCAGAGAAAAGAAAAAGTGTGTGGAAAAACTCTGGATATCTATCTGGAATATCGACAACAACTCTCACGGGCGTCTCACAACACCTTCATCAGTGAGGATGTCGCGCTGGGTGCCCACGAAGAAGGAGAAGTATGGAGTAGGTGAGTAGAGAAGGACCAAACTTCTTCATGTCCCATTACAAAAGTTTGGGGAGAAAATGTGTGTTCCTGGCTGCTTTCGATTATTGAAGGAAACCTGTGCTGAAGTGTTTTTATGATTGTGGGACAGTGGAATCAGTGCGCTATTGTGTATTTGGAGATGTGTGTGTGTTTATGTGAGTGTTTTTTTGGTGGAGATTGACACAGACGCGCCTAGTTCCAGTGTTTCCTGCGCGGCGCTCCGAATGGAGCTCATGGATACATTGTTGCTCATTGTTAATCGCGCGTTGATACTTTGTAACAACTTTTAACACCGACACGTTCTAAAGTTTCGCTTTTGTTGGTTTGGCGCGGAAGATTGTGAACGAGCTACATTCTAACAGCCACCGCTGCTTTCAATTGTTTTGTTTATATCTCAGCGTTCCCACTGCCACGGATAACCTGATAATAGGTGATTTCCATGCACACAATTTCTGTGGTGAACACACAAGGCCGCAAGTTAGGATATGCAGTGAACTGAAGTGCTTTATCTATAACTGGAAAACTCATGCAAAGTTATTGGTCGAAAGGCGTGGGAAGCCTGATGTAAACAAATTCGTTTTATTGGCCTACTATATATGTGTAAACGCTTTTATCTGCGGAGTTTTTTTTTCATAAATGTATTTGTAAAATGTTTTTTGCGCCTATATCGCATTCAACTCTGAAATACTTTAATTCTGATTGGTGGGCACTATTGGTCAGCACGATTTCAGTCACTGCTTACCTGCATGTCATGTCTTAATATAATTTCTCTGCTTCCTTTATGACTTTCTGTAAGGAAACCACTGTGTTTCTTTACAGTGTGGCCAAACATGCATAGAAGTAGATGTTAATCAGACATATCAGCCTGTAAAGGAAAGCTGAACTGTATTTTCCAGGCGTTTCTTCCTTCTCGTATGTAATGATAGACTGGAATGTTTTCATGCTATTGGTTGTGTGCTGCCTCGTTCCTCCAGCTGTGATTGACAGCCATGAGTTGACATGGCATGATTAGGCATGAAATATTGCACTGGATGATGCGGAAGCTTGTTTTTGTTTTTCATGGGATAAAACAAAACCATAAAAGGTGGTTGAATAAACACAGAATTGAGTTTAGGGATGATTTAAGGATATAAAAAAAATCTTAATGCCACATAAACTAGAGAAGAACCTTATGGGTTGCATTAAATGGAGGATCAGTAGGATCTTATATTGGCAGTAAACTCAAAGTCTTATCGCATAATTGTAGTTTTATTTGCTATCCTTGGAGCATTCGTGTTGGATAACGTGTTCTGATTGCAGGAGGAGAGAAGAGTTGTTCACCCCGTTTGAAATATTGTGGTTAGCACATTGTGTTTGTGAATGAATGGTTGCTCTCTGAATGCTGTCTACCTGTTTGTTGCTCAGTACTTCCACTCTGAGCTCAAAGGAGCGCAAGGTGGTGTGTAGAAATGTCTAGTCTCTCTCTCTCGCTCTCTCTCTCTTTCTCTCTGTGTGTGTGTGTGTATTTTTACCTTGACATTACTCTTTAATGTTGAAATATTTTTGCCTTAGTGTTGGTGTAATTTTAAATTCTCAAGTGCACTAGACGTAGGTGGAGCCTTCTCTGACTATGGCTGGTAAAAGAGGAACATGTTGAAGGACATTTATGTGTGCTGCTTCCTTGATCGTCTAACTGTTGAAAGTGGAATCACTTCCAGATTAAATATACTATTAACTTTGCCAGTTCTTTGTGAAATTTACTAGCAATTTCTGAGTGAAAATGGTTTCCTCTCAAATTTTTGTGAGTGATGCATGAAGTCCCAAACTCAAAGTCTTTCCCTCTAAGATGCATGTAAATAATGTGGAAACACCTGAATAATTTTAACCTTCAGATCACCTGAAATGCATGCATTTTGAAACAGGAGCTGAGAGTCACGTGAGAAGAGGGCTTGGGTCTGTCCTCTACTCTAATACAACTCTGTGATCAGCTCTGTGGTTTTCAGTCGTTTCATTGGTGCTGAATCAAATAACCTAAACAAGAATGGAGATGGTGACTCTGAGATGACTTGGTTTCATAGTTCAGATTGAACTACATCAAAACACACTACCTGTAGTTAATATTCATTGTAATGTTCTTAGCATAGCTCTGCACTCATCCTGGTTAAAACCCAAATATTGTGAAAGTGTAGAGTTGGTCACATCTGTCAGTTTATGGTTTCGACAGTAATGGGTTAATTTTCATGTCCTCTTTTTTTTCCGAATCCTCCGCACACCTCTGTCTCTCTGCGTGAGTAAGTCTTGTGGTATTTGAGGAAGTGTTCTCTGAAAGAGGTGCGCTGCTTACACACTGCCGTCCCATAAGAGTTTCCAAAGCAGCTTTAATAGGCTTTGTGTGTGTAGCTTGTTCCATTTATTTGGGCCTTGAGCAGAATTGAAGTTTGCTTTGAGAGCTCTAGCTGGCTGAGAGATGAAGGCATTGTGGTGATGGATGAACAATAAAATTAGTATTTACCGCATTTGAAACTTCTCTCAATCATATTTAAATATTTACCCATGATTATAATCATAGTACTTTTCAGCTATTCTTTGATCCGCAGTCTCGTCATTTATTCATTTTGCACAGCAATCTTTTTTAAAATATTTTTTTAAGTCATGATGTGTTTTATATGCATCAATATATTCATGCATACTTCGATTGCAACATTTATTGAAATATATTTAATAAAATCCAATTCTATTAGAAAACATACATTTTCTCTTTTAATAACTCTTTTAACGAATGGAACCTGTTCCTAAAATATAAGTCGTACTGAAATTATTGCAGTATTCATAATATTGCATAATTTGAAAGTCACTGTTAATCTATTATGCATTATTTCATATATGTATATATGTGTTCAAATATTTCTATGCAGGTGTCTGACATTAAATTAAAAAAAAAAAAAGTTTATTAGTTTGGTGTGTAGATCATTTTTGGGGTTTGTTTCCTTTTCTTGTTTTAATAACCTGATTCATGCAATGGTAATTTAAACCGGTTAAGCAGTAACTTGCTTCCCTCAGGTTTATGTTGTGTCTGGCATCTTTTGCATATCCAAAGCATAAATTTATGATGGGCTTGCCAACAAATTAATGCTTGTGTTAATTTGGATGCTTGCATACCTTTCTGATTGAAGGCGTGGAAGTAAACGTTTCTTGAAAGATTTAACGAGAACCAGCTGTTTGGAACTGCATCCAGTTCCGGAAGGCATCTTAGTAAAGGTGCCAGCTCTGCACTCCCAGAAGTCGTCTGGCACATGCGGAAATACAGTGTTTTTGTGTTTGTGATTTTTCTTTTGAAAGGTCTCTGATCTGGAGCTGGTTGCCATCAGGCGAGCTTCTCTGCTGAACTTCCTGCATCCTGTAAATATTCTGGCATTTCACAGACATGCTTGGAATATTTGTACGGCGCACCAAAAAACAAGACGCCTCAGTCACCCACACACCGTCTCAACAGTGACAGGCACTTAAAGGGACGGTGTGTGTGTGTGTGTTTTTTTTTTTTTTTGTTTAGTTTTTTTTAAGCAATTAATTGTTTATCCTAAAATGAAAATTTTCCTAAACATTTACTAACCCCTAGGCCACCCATGACATGAGAAGTTTGTTCCTCATCAGATTTAGAGAAATGTAGTATTCTCTTGCTCTGCAGTGAATGGGTGCCGTCAGAATGAGAGTCAAAACAGCTGATAAAAGCTCTAATTCACAAGTAAAGCTAAAAGCTTACAAATAAATCCGTAATCAAGGCATTTTTACTTCAACCCAGTGCAAGTCATCTAGCCCTAATATTACTTTTTCACTGGAGAAAGCAATTGTCTAAACCAGGATAGAAATATGCAGAAATCAAGCAGTGTTTACAAGCCAAAAGGGATACAAACAAATATGTGGGTGAATTTTGATGTGAAAGTACAAGGAGATGGACTTTTTCACTGTATTAAGTACTTGTATCTTGTGCCAAAGCTACATATTGTTAAAGTAAAAATGTCTTATGATTTTGTTTCTTTAAAAAAATGGCTTTACAAGATGTTATCTGATAGACTGGAGTGGTGTGGATTACTGTGAAGTTTTTATTAGCTGTTTGGACCTTCATTCTGACGGCACCCATCCACTGCAGAAGAACCATTGGTAAGCAAGTGGTGTAATGTTGAGTGTCTCCAAATGTAATGAAGAAATCAGCTCATCTACATCTTGGATTGCCTGAGGGTAAGTAAATTTGAGCAAATGTTCATCTTTGGGCGAACTACTCCTTAAAAACCTTACAAAGCACTGCACTGAAACAAACATTGTGTTATCCAACATGTAAAAATTGACTTATTTTTGCGAAGCTTTTCTTTTTGTTCATTGTTTTGTTCTTTCTCTTTCATTCTTTCTGTAATCACTTCAGATCTGTCATCCAGAATAATAACTCATTGTTTGATTGGTGACATTCTCAGATTTGTAGATTTATGCTTCACGCTTGTCTTCGCATAACGATGTTGAAGATGGAAGCATGCAAATGTCATATCGGTTACCCCAGATTTTCAGCCGCGATCAAACGAGTGTTTGGAGTTTGACTCTCTGCTCATTGTGTGCCGCAGGGAGATGCCGCTGCTGTTTTCCTGTCCTTCATTTCTGTCAGGTTACCATCACTCTAATCCCTTTTGATTAAAGCTGAAGTGTTGTGTTGTGAACACAGCAGCATTAATATGCTATAACACATGGATGAGAGTGATTCCTTGAGTTTGGAGAGGAGGATGAAAGACTTCCCTTCCCCTTCTTACTTTTTGTCGATCCTCTGAGACTTTAGCTAAATAACAGCTGAAAGATTTTTCTTGCTGTATGAATGATTTATTTCAATGTGTCGCCGTAGAGCCGGCATGTGCTTTTTCATATTGATCCTAAATCAATCCAGCTCAGAGAAACACGAGAAGTCCAAGAAGTAGATTTTCTGAACAGCTGTAGCCTCTGCAAAACTTTATAGGCTGCAGTCTTTGCTGTGTGGTCACTGTTTTTGTTGTTACTAGGGTGTTGTGGATGGTTGCTAGGGCAGTGTCCTGTGTAAAGTGAACCAAAGACTTGGTTGGTGATTTATGGTATATTATTACAGTTTCTAAGGTGTTGCTAGGTGGTTGCTTATTATTATTATTATTATTATTATTATTATTATAACTAGGCTTGGGCGATATCCAAATTTAGATGCCATCATAATATAATTATTCATTAAAAATGAATTTAATAAAAACAAATGTTTTATTTATCTACTGCACAAAAGCAAGAAGAACGACTAAAATGAGCATGATCTGAAGAGCAGGACACAGACATAAGCTTTTTGTACTTGTTTTTTCTACATTGCTGAAGGAAAAGAATGCTATCTCACTTTCTGAAACAGTGTTAGGCCAAATGCTTTTCTGTTTGAGTGCTTCAGAAATCAACGTTTATTATTATTTTGTTTCATTGCTATTTTTAACTGTATTTCCATGTTCCGCTCCTCGTTCGTGTCCATGTTTATCATTCTATTTAATTAAAAACTAAGCATGTTTGTTTATTTTCCATTTCTTTTTTTATTTATATTCAAAAGGGAAGCCAGTGAAACAAATAATAGAGTAGCGGGAAGAAGTGGTTGAAATAAATGTTTACCTGCGGGCTTTAGCGGGCGGGAGCAGAAGAAAATATGTTTTTGCAGGAGCAGGGCTGTCCGTCCCGCGCAGGTCTCTAGTGCGCGACTCCCCTTGTTTCCCCATCTCTCTCTTTCTCCTCCACGCTGCCTCGTGATGACAACCACGCATACGCATTTTCAGGTATTAAATATATTGTCTTAGTAATATATAAGTGCATTGTTTTTTTATGACTGTATAATAGTATTGAAACTGATACCGTTGCTATTTTTAGATGCCCCGGTATACCACAATACCGTATTACCACCCAAGCCCAATTATAACCATTTTTTTTGTTAACATTTTGCTTTGCTTGTTTGTAGCACTGCATAATTTGGCCAACATGTATTGAATATTATTTAGTTATTTATATATCAATAATAATAATAATAATAATATTAATAATAGTAACAACAACAATACTATGTTACTATATAAAAAAAAAAAACTGCAAGAATTTATTAAAAGGAAAATAAAAATAAGTAATAATAAATATTACTGTTGCAATATTTCACCGAAATGAAAATGTTGTATTAATATTATAATAGTAAAATATAATCAATTGTAAGTTAAAATAATAAAATAATTTTAAGAGAATATGATGTTGATGTTAAGCAAATATATATTGCTATTGTAATGTTTCACTAAAATAACAATTCCGTATGTTTAAAAAAATATATGATGCTAAAAATATTACTTTTTTGCTATAAATTAGGGATGCTCATTTTATCCGTTTAACCGTTAACCGACCGATTTGAAGTTTAACCGGTTAACACAATCAGTTAAACGGTTTAAAAGGTCATTTTATTTATTTATTTATTTCAGTATTTTACCTACTCATAGTCTATATAAAATTGTGTTGACAAAAAAAATCGCATTTTATTGGCCACATTTACACAGCAGCAGAATACAGTTGCTGAGTACAGGGATTGACAACCGCGTTCTGTAGCGGAACTCACCTGGAAATGTTTAGGACTCGCGAGCGCGTTCACGTTGTGGACGTTGCCATCTTTGATATTAATATTACTATTTGTAACGGGTAACAGGCGCTATCATTTGAATTAAATTCTCATTTAAAATAATGCTGTCAGTTAACCGATTAATAATCGGTTAACGAGCGTCAGTTGTCGGTTATGAGAAATAACCGAAATGAGCATCCCTAATTTGATCAACTCTATTTCATATATTGCTTGATATTTGTAAATCAACATAAAAAAAGTTTAAATGTATGTATTTAAATGCAATGACAAATAAATGCTCAGCAAAACAGAATTCAGTGGAATTCTTCCTAAATTGAATTCCACTTCCTGTCAGCCGCATGCGGTTCCAATTCCAATTCCATTCCAGGAAGTGAATTGGAATTTACCATTCATTCTCAATTCAATCCATGAATGGCCCCAACCCAATCTCTTTTATTCCTTGCTTAATGTAACAATTAGCTCATCTAATTAATTAGATTCTCACATTTGGGAGTAATTTGATTACATCTTAATTCAAAATCATGAACGTGAATCACCAAACTAGACTTGGTTAATTTCAATATTTTCAATTTTTTTCATATTGAATGAATAGTCACCCAAAAATAAATATATTTTTCATACTCACCTATGTTGTTTCAACGCATCTACTTATTAACATTTTTTACTTTTTTTCTTTGGTTATGTTAACATTAGAGAAAGTATAAGAGAAAAAATTTCCAGTTTGGAAACACTATATGAGAACATTACTTTCGAGTCTTCTTTGAACCATCTGAAACAAGTAGTAATTAGTAACGTATAACCAAAGTGTTTCAGAAAAATGTTCCATGAATGATGTATGAATAGCATAGCATGAATAGCAAGAAAGACCAGATATATGTCGAAAAAGAACGTTTGTTCATAACTAAATAACCTTGCTGAACATTCTTACAGTGTTCTTGTCTAAAGGAAGGCAGAATATTCAGTTCAATGTGAACTTTCCCTTTAAAGCAGATGTTCTTTGTCAGGTTGCCTTGGTGAGATATCCAGAATCATTTCAGTCCCTGAAAGAAATATTTCTATAACATCCGAGCGTGATTTCATATGGAATACATTAAGTTAAACTTTCCTTGCATTATTGGAGCTCCCCTCCCCTCCAGGGCTCTGTAAATAACAAAGTCATATATATAAATAACATACTGTGGCCATTCATCTCTATTTCTCTCTCTACTCTATATACAATAGAAGGTCATCAAAAAGGCATGATTACAACCCAGGCTGCTTCTCTGCTGCTTCCCAGAGATTTATAGTGCTTGTATGATCAAATTCGCTGCAAATCAAAGGAAATTACAGTAATGCATCAGCTTTTGCTGATTACCACTGATCAGCCAATAGCTCATGGCCTGCAGCTAAAAAAATCTCATTATAAAGCTCTTTTTAAACACTTTTCTCTTTCAAATGGACGCTGGGCATCTTTAGTGGAATAACAAGGAAAGTTGTCCAAAGAAGGAACAAAGGCATTGTTCCTTTTTCAATTTTAAGTGGAGTAAAAACCGATGTGTTTATGAATTTCAACATATCCAGATTATTTATAATGAGGGGATGCATACCAGCAGCTAGTAATCAGCATAAAATGCTGACAAACCATTTAAAAAATACTTTTTGTAAAGGTCTGTTAACATTTATTTTAAGTAACCAAAATATTTTATAGTTTAGTTTTAGACTCTAACAAACCTGCTGCAACCGCATTGTGTCGTTCACACAGCATCTTACAGTTGTGTTTAGAATGCTGTCTGTGTGAATGTGCAACGGGAGTCACCTTGTTGAAAAAACAGCATATGCTGGTAAGGTGTATTGAGGAGCTGGGATGCTGGTTTTAGCTGATTTAACCTTGTCCTTTGCTGGCTTATGCTGGTTCTTTCCTTGACCAGCACATGACCAGCAAAGAACCAGCTTAAAAGAGCAAAATACGCGCTTAAACCAGCTCAAACCAGCATCCCAGCTCATACCAGCATATGCTGGTTTTTTCAACAGGGCAAGCCCGGGGCAAGATAAAACTGACGGGAGCGACTCCTGTGGAAAACTGACAGGATCTAAAACTTTCAGATGACACAAGGCTTATTTCTTTGTCACTGTAAGCTACCAAAAACACACAAGAAAACACATGTTTGATTCAAATGCTCCACTCTCTACTTAAATTTACATAATTTTACTCATGATGTTTCAAACCCATAAGACCTTTGTTCATCTTTGGATCACAAATTAAAATATTTTGATAAACTCAGAGAGCCATCTGACCCTCCATAGACAGCAATACAACTGTAATGATCCCATAAACGTAGTAAAACAGTCCATGTGACATCAGAGACTCAACTAACTAAGATACTCAACAACTAAACTAGCAAAGACCAGCTTAAACCAGAATTCCAGCTTCAAAAACATACCTAACCAGCATATGGCATTCTTCTCCTGTGACCTACATATTCTGTCACTTTAGAGAGTATTACAACGCATGTGTACACTTTCTCATAGGTGTAAACTACAGCAGATTACGCACATGCGTGTGCTTTCCCTGAATGTTAACGTCAAGCTTGTGTATGCGTTGTGTGGTGATACTCTCTAAAATGGCAGAAAACTTAGGGCAAGGGAGAAGAATAGTTGAGTTAAAACACATTATATCATTAAAAAAAAAAAAAAAAAAAAGTATTCTCGTAGCTGCGCAAAACTAAAGTAGAGCCACTGATGTCACATGGATTGTTGACCTGGTATCATTTCAGTAGTTCTGTCTATGAAGGGTCAGACGACTCTCTGATTTCATCTTCTAAAGGTTTTATGAGTTCGGAACGACATTAGGGTGAGTAATTGATTGGGGTAAACTCTTTAAAAGCTGCCGTTGGTTAATGAAGATTTGACGAATGAGCTTACGGCTCTTTTGGACTCTGGTCATGTCAGAAGTGAGAAAATGATGGACATCTTTGATATTACTTTGGTCCCTGTCTCTATGGTTACTGCTGTGCTCGACTCCTGTTGCATGCTAATACAGAATTTTAAACGCAACTGTAAGCTGCTGTGTGAACGAGACTCACACCTGTATTGAAACTGCAATTGTCAATCCCAAAAACTGACAGTGTGAACATGACATCTCTATCAGCAGGGGCTAACTAGGCTATGCTAACCAGCCAAACCTGTACCCCTTATATTACCTCATATCGAATAAGCAACTTCATGCAGTAAAAGCTTGTCACACATAATAAATCAGATCTCAAGATGTATGTGTTTTGGCGTTTCAAAATGTGTGACCCGGCATGTGTTAGAGAACAGTTACATACTGTCAGCTGCATCTGCTAATAAAAGTTGCAATACGACAAGTTTTCAAGATCATAACAAGCTAAAGCTGAATAAAGAGATTTGCTTGTGTTGGGTGCAATTCACACTCACGTAGTCTATGAATGTTGTTAATGAAAAAGGCGACTTTTTATAACAGTGCATAACAGATGTCAACAACACCTCATTATAAATTAAAATAGCTGTTGTTTAAGGTGCCTGTGTAAGGATATGCTAACAAGCTGCTAATCGAAACATCCTGAAACTGTTTTTGGGATCTTTTCATCAGAACGTGATTCAAACACCTAGACTAGAGCTCAATATGGAGTCAAGTTTGTTTTGCTTTGTTTATCATTTGTTAAACGAAATGTGAGGTTTGGGCAGGTAGTTGGGGAGGACATTCATCTTCATGCCACCTCCCTCTATTTCTCGTCAGCATTCGCTGGAGGAGACGTTTTGGGCAGAATGACAAATTGGTTGGACAATTGCTTTTAACAAGCTAGAGGGAAAATAGGGCAAACTACTAATGCTACACATCTCCCATTCCATCCACCCGACATATATTTTTTTTTCTTTCTCAATAATTCATAAGATGTACTGAGCAAGCTACAGAAGAAGGCTACCTACTCTCTTTTTGTCCTGAAAGCTCGAGTCCTTTTCCTAGCAGGGCCTCTCTCACCTCCTCAGGGGGAGTGAAGCTGCTGGATGGTTGTCAGATTCTAGTATAAACAGACACTCTGCTTTTATGAATGGGGCTGGCGTACATGTCTTGATCCTGTCTGGATCCCTCCATTGTCCATCTGGAAGAGCTGGAACCATTAAATATTGTATTAATTTCCCATCATAATCTTAAATGCTGTTAAAAGACTATAAATGCTAAAGTAAAAACCTGTTAAATAATTGACAGTAAGACCCATAAAATACTGTAGTAAAATTGCTGTTAATGGTACCATTTTTAGAGTTTCCATTGAAAAAAACAACAATGTGTGTGGAAATATATATATATTTTTAATCAGTTGTATTTAGGGTTTTTAATATACATTTTTATGTTATATATAATATATAATATAGTAATTATTTTATTGTATACTTTTATGGATTTTAGTAGTATATATTAATGACATAATTTAAGATAATAAAGTTATAAGATAAATTACATTTTTAATTTACTCACCCATATGACTTTAAGAGAGATTTACCGTCATATTGCTTTTTTTCCATAAAACTAAATTGAACGGTGATCACAGCTGTGAAAATATCCATTTTTATGTTATTTTATTTTAAATTTTATGTTACTTAAATTATTATTATATTTTATATTTTTATATTTGCAAAAATCACATACATACTCATAAAAAAGGCTAAAAGAAATAATTGAACACAAAAATAATACATTACTTTAAAAATGTGTTTATTCATGTATTTTTATTTACATCATTTTTGGTGCTGAAAAACCCGTAGTTAACATCCTCTAACATCATCTTTCATTCATGTAAAAGAGCAGCTCAGATATACTGCTAAACTTTGGTGAATCATTTTCATTTCTGTGTAAACGGCCCCTTTACGTCCCCCTCCCCCCCCCCCCCCCCGTACAATCTCTCATACAATTATGAAAGTAAAACTATATGTGAAAGTCAGTGATATTAATCACACTTATTTCTAAAACAGATGTTCTTTCGTATTCGCCTTGGGTTGCCCTTGTGATATGCTTACATTTTAGATTCCGGTGTACAGTACACCATGACTAATGCAATAACAGAATAAGAAAGAAGCTCCCACACATACTGGGGTGCATCAAAATTAATGAACTGCTGTCAATTTTAATCCGGAATACATGGTGCCTCACTGCCATGGCAATACACTGTTAAGGCTCACAAATAAATCACACATTTGCATAGGACAAATGGTGCCAGCAAGCCTCAATAAAAATTGTATGCAGGAAGCCGAGTAGATCTCTTCTGTTCTACCTGGTGAAACAAGAAAATTAGATATTGACTAAAGAATAATGCTTTTCATTTTAGAGCAAATTGTGTCACGGAACAAAGGACCATCTGTGGGATTATCCAAGGTTATCAGAGCCCTTGACCGTGCTAAGCGATAGTTTATAAATAAACCATTTTATGACACTTCCAATAATGCAGCAGAATTGACAGACTGCTGGAAAGGGAAGTTTACGAAGCTGTGCATATGCAAGTGTTACGTTTCATCTCAGATATTGAGCTGGGCTTTTCATTTGAGCTGTTTTGAAGGATAGTAAATGAATAATCAATAACACCTGTCACTGAAGCAGCAAACTTCAGAATAATCTGAAAAGATGCTACGTGCTACGACTTTGTTTTTGCATATTTTAAATAAGGTCTTCACATTTTAAAGGGGTCATGACCTGAGAAATCCAAATTACCTATAAAAACCTCTTCTATTAAAGCCAGTCTTTCAAAACGGTTTTGGAACGTGCCACTTTATGATGCTTCAATATCACTGCCTCCAATTTGCGCATGTAGGTAAATAACGAGAAGCAAACGCAAAACTACAAAGAAACCAAACAATTAAGATGGCTTCAAAGACAGTAAGACCCTGTGCGTATGCACACATTTGATCTTAGAGGGTGCATACACTTAAAATATTTAAATATTTATACAAAGCTGAATCCATTCATTTGTGCGTAAGCTCATGATCATTATCGATTCATAGATTTTACATTTGAAAGACAGGCGTGTGTGTGTTTTCTGTTCGTACGTTGTTCAATGAACCAGACTTATGCAAATGATCAAATTTAGCATGGTTTCTGTGCAACATTTTATAAATAAGGCCCATTGCCTTCCTTCATTTTACCGCAAACTCTTTTACAAACAAAGCACAAATCGACACAGGATTTACAGAAGGATTGAAACTACAAGACGATGCTACAATATGTTGACTATATTGGATGCAACAATAAAGTCACAACACAAGTGTGAATAACTGTTTATATACAGTACGTGCTCACTATAGCTGTGTGATTGTTATATTCTATGTTCTGTTAATTTACTTCTAAATCTAAGTCTACAATCCTCCATATTTATTCATTAGTGCAAAAAAAACAATCCACACCAAAAAAAGTTTGCCTTCGTAAACTTTAATCTAATCTAAATTGGAAAAAAAATCCTCCCCTTTAAAATGATGGTGCTTCTCTGATGACATCAGAAAACAAGCCACTCCTTCTATTTTCTTGATTCAATAATCTATTCATTATATTTCTCTTGGAAGTATGTCACAATACAGGAGTAAAATCAGTAGCAAACTTAACATTTTTAACATCTCAGAGAATGAGTGGATCTCAGAGAACAGTATCAAAATAATAAAAAATACAGTTCATGAACTTAAATGGGTCATACAAAGACAATTTTACTCAAGTCTTGCTTATCTCTGCGTCTCGGTCTGATGACGGCTCACTCAGGGCGGGTCTGAGGTAAGACACCAGTTTAGTCTGTGTGACACGCTGCTGTCAATCAACTATTGTGGGAGTGGCCTCTGTCGGTTTGAAGCCAAACCAACATGCATTGGAGAATGGCTGGATTTCAGAAGGGGCAACTTGTTTTATTAAATCAAAAGAAAACTACTGTGGATCTTTATCATTGTAGGGTGGTTGTGTACACACACTCCCAACACATTTCAGTCCAAACAGCTTGAAAAAGTGCATGTACCAATGTATAACCCCTTTAAGTTACTTTAACAGCCTAATAGTACTATAAAAAATTACCTAATAATACCATAATACAAAAATTTGCTGTTATGTTATGTTAGGCTTTACATAGTTAGCCGTGTGATGTTTTTGGTCAGTGTTTTGATTTAAAACCTGTGGTTTTACCTTGACCTATTTAATCCAGTTGTGACTAGATTAACTTTTTTAATGAGAACATAATTAAATTTGGATAGCTTGAGTAGTCAAAATCAATTAAGCCCCAGAAAGATTTTTTACAGCCGTCTCTGTAAGTGTTGTGTGTTTTGTGTGTTGCAGACAAGTGCTGTGCTGTGTTCAGGTGGATGTGCTCTGCTGGCCGTCAGCTCCCTGCTGGCCATCATCACCATCTTCCTGCCCGGTGGAGTCTGTGAGAGGAGGATCTGCACATTGGCAGGATACATGCAGATGGCTGCAGGTTAGTGTCCGGCTTACTATCTGACCTCTGATCAGCTCTTGAACACCGGCCCTTTGAGGAACCATGCTGAGTAGCATTACATGACTGATCCTAGTCAGTTAAACCTTAATCTGAGGTTTAGAAGGGACCCCCACAAACCATATGAAGCATACTGCACACAGAATTAGCACGAACTTTCAAAAATCTATGCAAGACTAGTAAAACCTCAACATATCTCTTACTCACACTTCACTTTAAATACTTTTTACTCTTGGATCTTGTGATTTTGAATACATGCAACAGCAGGGATCTTCTCTGAGGTAATGAAATTATTTAATTTGATATGATGTGGTGTAAGGCACTTGAGGCTGAATTTAGGTAGCGCTTCTTATTAAAAATGCTACGTCTCATGTTACACCTTTATTAAATTACATGAAATAGTTTATTTAAACACTATTTGCAATCCAGGCATAATATTTAGTGTAAGGAGATCTCTTCTAAAGGGAATATAACAGGTTAAGTTGATTTGTAAAAAAATATGGTTTCGTATGTATGTATGTATGTATGTATATACGTTAAATATGGTTTATTTAAAGCAACACAGTAACTTAATTTTATTGATTAGGCAGCTTAAATATGTAAAACTAAGGTTTACTTTATCTATTTGTGTCGGGACTACATTAATATTTTTGTAGATTGAATCTGGGTGGTGGTTTTTAAGTTCCCAGCATGCTTTTCACAGGGCTGAAACAAAAAATTTAAATTTTGAAAAATGGTCAAAAAAAGGCTGTGCAAGATAAGTTTGGTTCTTCTTTGGGACACAAGATGATAATTGACGGACTGGAATTATTTGTGGATTTTTCTGATTTACCATTCGGACTCTCATTCTGAGCAATTGATGTAAAGCTACATTTCTGTATATCTGTTCAGGTGAAATAATAATTTTTTTTTATTTTTGTTGAGCTATTCCTTTGTATTATTTGAATATCAAACCGAAAGACTTGCTAATGTTCAATTTAATATTTAAATACATGTTGTTCAATTGATGTTGTGAAGCTACAAAAATGCTTTTCATGTGCGAAGAAAATTAAAACACAGATTTTATTCACCGATTTCTTCTTTTCAGAGTCAGTCCTCCACCATTGTGTCGTGGTACTTTTGTAAATCATCGACCCGATGGACCCGAAATCATTGAATAAAGTCATTATTTGAGTTTTCTTTGAACACAAAAAGTATTCTCGTAACTTTCTTGTAGCACAACAAGTATTCTTGTGTGTCTTCGATGCGGTAGTTGCTTTTTTACGTTGTTGATCTAGCCAATCAACTACACAGACCCATTTACGCCAAATATAGTCTAGCGAAGTTATCAGAATCTGGCATTTCTTGCAGGGTTGGCTTGTTATTCCCTATGGCAGGGGAATTTCAGTAGCAATTTTTCAGACATTTCCTTCATACACACACCCTCTGCCATGATTAGACAGATATTTTCCGAACATGGAGAATTTTGAGACTGAACAGCCCATCCATCTGAAGCACTTTGTTGCAGAGCGCATCAATCACAAAAGCTAAATTAGAATAAATAAAGAAGTGTTTGCTCTCGATGCTGGTTGCTAGGCGATGGCCATTGGCAGAATGTTTGCGATGGAACGATGAGGGCACTCTGAGATTTAGTGGCCGCAGTAAAAAGACAATTACAGCCCTTTAATACAGGTCAGCGGTTCAGGGGTGGCCACATGCCTCGTGTAGCACTGGCCTTCATTCAACAGGCGAAATACTTGTACAAACAACACCATGCTAGATATCTACTTACACAAAAAGCAATTCCAAGCACTTGCGCTAAATAAATATTATGTTTATATGCCAGGAACACGTATTTGGAGAACTGATTTCCAGTATGCCCTTGATATTCTTGAGGCCTTGAAAGTTTTTATTGGTGGTGGGAATACGGTACATTTAAATGCTTGTTATAATTAAGCCTTTGGGCTCTACATTGATCATTACAGAGAAACCTTAAATAATTTTAACAGCAGAGAATAAGTGCCTCATGCTGACACATTTCCCTGTTCTAATTAGAAAGTAATGATATTTCCATAAAAGTACTATAATAATGGAGAATGTAAAAGGGCAAAGACTGGTTTTCTCTGAGCATCGATTTGATCTTTTCCAGTGTAAGACACGAGTAACTAACTTCAGCAGCGATAGATGCCGTCTTCCAAACAGACAGCCCTGCGAACAAAACCAGCCTTTCGGCAAGTTTTCACGCTGAAATATTTACTGATGACCCTTTTCAAGAAAGTTTACTCTCTTTTTTTTTCTGTAGTTGGGGGAAGTTTGGGAATTAATAAGCCTCTAAAGTTTCTGTGTGTTTGCCTGAAGGCAAAAGACATTTAGCTGATTGTTGTTAATATTTTATGTGATGTTTTGCTTACTGAAAAATATTCTCTTATCCTTTGCTTTTAGAGTATGAGCAGATCCTCAGCCAGTCAGACTGTCAAACTGTAATAAACTACAAAACAGATATAATTAGATATCTCAGTGATTCCCATCCAGCTTCCAGTAGGTATGAATTCACTCTTCAAATCAAGATCAAGAGATTTCACTCTTTAACTGTTATGCATGAAAGGTAAACTAGCTTAGCTGTCTAATTAAGGGAAAAACTGACAGAATCTGTTGTGAAAGATTATATTGAATAATATCCAGTATTATATCAGAAATTTTATAGGTAGGCTCTATTGTATCAGTCATTACTAGATATATATGCAAACACTGGATATTTTCATTTCAATAGTTTTTCTGTATTTTAAGGTTTAGATAGTAAACAGTATCAGTTTTTGGACATATTTTCAATATCAGAACTAGAGCCCTGCATTTAGGCCGGGGCCTGACTTTTTTACGCCCCTCGGGCCGGGCTTTGGGCCAATTTTGACGTCATAGTACAGACATGGGTGGGGCCTCGGTCCTGTTTTTGCCTTCTCCTTATTTTTATATTTTAGACATCTGTCAATTAATGATTAAAAGATTGCCATGTGCTCCATTGCCATGAGACCATGCTCCGCAGCTAAAAGGTTTATTAAAAAGTATTGTCCAGCCGCAGAGAGAGCCGTCAGAGCAGCTGAAGAGTTCTGCATTCAGATGCACGCATTAATCTTGCCGCAATGCCCCAGCAAAGGTAATTATCATGTAGAGGGAAAACAATAGGAAGACATTTGAATTATTTACTCATGAACAAGTGTTTTCAGATGAGTTTCCTGATCCTCCATCTCCGCATAGACGCGCCTTTAAAGAGAAGTCATCTTTACCAATTATTTAATTTAATGAATAAGTTTTTCTTTTGTTTTTTTTTTGTATTTCGTGGTAATTTAATGCTTTCTGTAGATATATTTAGTCTTTTTCGCTTGGTTTTGGTTCTGTTTTGTGAAACGCTCCCGTTCAAGAACAAATAAAAGTAGACCCTTTACAGTTCTGAATGACATATTACTCTTACCTTTATCAGAGAAAATTAAGGCGAAGGCTATAAAATCCAAGGACTGGCCCGTGCCTCTATGTCCTGCAGAACGCGCTTTATAGCATCAGGGCTCTAATCAGAACTATTAGCCTAGGAAACATTAGTGAAATACTTAATTCCTTAAGGAAGATATGTGCTGAAGACATAAAACATCAATTCTTAAGGTCCCTGGACACTTAGTCTAATGTTTACATATGTTGTTTTAAATGCATCATCCTAAAAAATTGTCCCGTGTGTATTAATTAATCAGCTGCGAAGGAAAATCACAAAATAGTCCAACAAGAAGTCAAGCATTTTTTTCTCTGCATAGAAAACTCTGCAGTTTTCATCCAGCTTTGGTTTGTTAGGGTCTCATATTCAACCACATATAGGAAGGAAATTATAGAAATTAATACTTTTATTTAGCTAGGATACTTTAAATTGATCAAAAGTGATGATAAAGACATGCATAATGTTACATTTATACAACTGAGACAAGTAAATTCAAGTGTGACGAACTGCAAAATATTCTTAAAATATTCTATAACTATTCTCTATGATGATTTACTTCCTGGCTTGCCGTGGCTTCGAATTCAAGTTTGCAATGTTGATCTGCCTTCTTTTTTGTGAAAACAAAGTTTGTGTTATATTAGATCCGATCAGGTGCAATAATTTGATTAGACATTGTAAGAACGTGGATATTCTGCATGAGTTGTTAGGATTTTTAGAATTTTCTGCAGAAATACAGATCGGAAGTGAAAACACGGAGCGGATTAGCAGAATCAGTGAATCTTTAATGGAGCGGTTGCTGTTAAGCCGGATGTTGAAGCTCACCACACGTCTTTTTCTCTAGCCGTGATTTTAAAACATCATGTTTCTAAATATACAGTCAATGTATTGTGTGATGTGATTAATTGTGTGATGAATTACCAATCTAAGACAGAACTCGGCCTTCATAGACTTTCACTCTGTCAAAAACTTGCAAACACATCTTCTGTGTGTGGATCATGTTTAGTTGATGGTATAAGCGAGGGTATATCAGTTTCCAGGTATCTAGATTATTTTTTGGACAAAGCACAGACTCACACTTACATCGATGCAATATAAATCTCATAAAAATTGTATAGTCTGTCGTTTGTCCACATTATGTCCCACACACGGGTAAGAAAAACAACTAGTTTGCAAACTCAGAGCAGCGCACGTAACAAAAAATGTTACTCTCTGGTGCATTCACTTTGTTCTCTGTATTTTCATAAACAGGGGTTATTTTATAGCTAAAATATGGATGTGAAGATCACAGGAGAGACTGTTTGTTCGCTGATGTGAAATGAGGGAACTGAAGAATAATGGCCCTGTGAAAACAATGAAGGTATTATGCAGAGGAAATGATAGCAGAGCTACATTTAATGTGATGATGGCAACTTCACAGTTATTCACAACAAACAAGAGCCTCTTATGGCACTCAATGATTCCTCTGTGTGTGTGTGTGATTGTTAGTGGGATGATATATACGTGCCACACATGGAGTTCACAGAGGTCATTTTCTGTAAAGCACACAGGAGTGAGTAAACTGAATGTAAAAGTGAGTGGAGAGAATATTGAATCAGTGACCTTTCTCTCACTTTCTTGGTGAATCCCTGATAAGTTTACACCCTTCTTCAATGCTAGACTTGTAAAAGATCTGAGAGAATTCACCTTGACTAAAATAAAAGAGAAAAAAGAAACTAAGAGAAAAATGATAAATGATGTAAGATGTTTACAGGAATGTCTTGATGGAAATATTGAGTTACGTGGTCTGTTTCTTCAGGTTGTTATTTATGGTTGAGACGTCGTCTGGTTGTCTATCTGCCCTCCTGTGTGAAATGAAAAGGATGGTCACAGAACACAGTGTCCAGTGCATGTGAACCTGGTCAGGAAGTTCTGTGCGTTTGTGTGTGTGTGTGTGTGTGTGTGTGCGCTCCTCTGTGTCAGGGTGTGTGAACCAGGCACTCTACAGCTTTGACCCATTTGTAGTTTCAAAGATATATAAACTGAGTAAAAAAGAGTGAGAGAAACCTGTCTTGCTAATAAATTATGATTTCTGAAAGAAATTATAAATGAAAGAAACTATATTGTTACCCTTCATTATAAATGCAGTATTTTTACCTATAAATATGAATTATATTAGGATTTCACAGCTTAAACCTATTTTTCATTACATTATTCCCATACTTTATTTAGCAGCATTTCGTGGATCTAATTTTTTTACTTTAAAATAATTAAATAATTATTTAGAAATAAATACTAAATGATAATTACTTTAGAAATTTACAAAGGTCAGCTGATGCTAATCAAGTAATTGTTCATGATTTAGTCATTATCTAAATGAAAAATGCTGCTATATAAATGTATATTACATTTTGTTTGAATAAATTCAAACACCGAAAATAAAACGTTTGTTTTGGATTTTAATTAGACATATACCCCCAGTTTCGCAGACAAGGCTTAAGCTAGTCCAAGACTAAATTGCATGTTTGAGCTGATTTATATGAACACATCTCGCTCTGACATATCTTAAAACAGTGTCATTGTTCTGTGTTAAGATGCACACATGTATTTTTTTCTTATAAGGCAATTTTTAAGTTGCTTAAATATCTTAATTTAACTAATGCCTAGTCCTGGCTTAAGCTAAGCCCCGTTTGTGAAACCGGGCC
>JAUCNO010000891.1:17359-29793 GCA_032353835.1 Enteromius viviparus | reverse complement strand
GGTTACATACTAGATACACATCTAGTTACTATGTAAGTACACAGGTATTAGGGACACTTAATATAAAGTGGGACCAATATTTATTTTATTTAACTGGAAATATGAGCCCATGTTTGACAAATATTCATAACATAAAATAATTTAGTTGGTTGATTTATTTATTTTCTGTTGCAGTGCTTTGAAAGCTGTCGCTGGTGTTTTTGGCAGCAGCAGTGTAAAAATCAGATTTGAGAAGTTGTTGAGCTGTAGATCTCACTGAAGGACGGCTGGTCTCAGAGTGTGTTTGTGGCCGTGGTTCCTCCAGAACGTGCTTCCCACTGCCAACAGATCCACCGGGATATATTACCCACAAACGGGCCTGTCTAACCTGAACAAATGTGTTGAGCGCTCACGGCTGGTGTCACTTCTTGTTGTTTTTCTGAGTAATGTGTGAGTGTCTGTGTGTGTGTGTGTGTGTGTGTATGTATGTGTGTGTGTGTGTGCGCGCGGTTCATTGCACTTCAGCACATATTTGTCAGCTTCCATTTATTCTAAACAGATTTAGCTAAACTTCACATGATTGTTGACTTGCGCAAATTATGTGTTTCCAGAGGATTTTGTGTTTTGCTTCTGTCTAATGAGCTTTATTTTGAAGTTAATTTCTGAATTCAGTTTGACAGCATGTTAATATGCAGTTTGAATATTTGCTTTTTCAAGCCGAGCATGACTATTACTAACACTCATTCTTGAGGTTTCCGGTCTGAACAAAGGTCAAGCACCACTCACATTTTTCTTCAGAATATGCACAATGCAGAAGTTGGTGCCTCACATCACTGTTAATGCGTGGAGCACATAAATCCTGTGATTGGCTTCATCATCATCATCATTATGCAATTCACAAAGTGCCTTTTGACGTGGAGCATAAATTCTTTATTTATTTGTTTCTACTGTATATGCATGCTCTTATTTATGCATTTATCTATGCATTTATTTATTTAAAAATTTATGCATGCATAATTAGTTTTTTTTAAAATGTTATTTGTAGAATATTTTATTTTTGTTACTGTAAGTAATGACCTTGATGAGGAACGTTTAAACTTTTCTACTGGCTTTACAACATCAGTTTGGTCCCCTGAAGATGAAGATTCAATGGGTTTCTCTCTCTCTTTTTAGCCTCAATCTGTTTCAAAATGTAGTGTGCTGCCTACCTAGATGGTATTTTAAGGCACCGTTGCGCTTGTGTGAAATTTGTTCCACACATTAGAGCACTTAATCCGGCTTTCTTATGATACAGAATATTTTCAGTTTTTGATGCTTCTTCATATGCGTTTCAACAACTGCAGTATCCTCAAAAGTCAGACCCAAAACTGAATGAGAGCAAGGATGACTGTGCGTCTAAATGGCTGTTTTTACCAAATGCTGCTTTAACGTAAAGTAACGAAGTGATTGGTCTGCCGAATCTTTAATTACAGGAGCCAGTGGTTGTGTAGGGGATGTTTCAGTCTGAGTAAAGCTGCTCACTGAGGTTTGGGTCTCCTGTAACCTGTTCTGTCCTCTCTTAACACACAGACACTAGCTGAAAGTGGTTTATCTGAAAGTGTGCTTTAAAAACACTTTTTATACTCATTGATCTCTTCTGTCTGCTGATTCTTTCTCCAAAGTTCTATGCGTTTTATGATCTGCTCTTATGAAAGTGATGTATCACTCAGTGTGTGTTGACCGGAGCCCCTGAGCTTCAGATTGACCTTTGCATTTAGTTCCTTTACAGTGACCATTCCTTTTTGCTATCAATATATGCATGCGTTTATTTATTTTTATGCATTTGCTTATTAATTTGTATTTTTTTTAAAAATACAAATATTTATATTTGTTTAATTATTGTTTGAGTTGTAATTTTTATATATATATATATATTTGATTGTTTACGCGTTTATCTTTTTTGTTGTTGTTTTTATCTTGTCTTTTTATATTTTTGTTTTTCTATGTTTATTAATTTATTTTTGTACGTATATATTGTGATGTTTACAGACTATTAAATGCAAAATCTACTATGCCCCAATTTAAAAGTGCTAAATCACTGAAAAGATTATGCAGCTTATTACCACATAATTCCAAATAAATACTTATATTAATGTGCAGTTGAAGTTTAAATTCTTTTATTATGCAAGAGAATGTGGGAAGCTACTGAGCAAAGATTACCATGTTCAGAATGAAATATTCTAGCAAGTCATATTATATGCATTAATCAATAACATATCTCTGCTTAAAAAAAAATAGGACAATCATAAATGTAAAAACTTAAAATTCAACAGTTGTTTCTTTGAAATGGTCATGGTTTCAACTTGGTACTTTTTACTATTATTATTATTATTATTTTATTTTATTTTTTACTTTTTAAACCAACTAAATTGCTTTAAAGACATTTAATGAGATTGAAGCCAGTTTTGAAACCAATTTTTCCATTTTTATTTACAGCGTGCATCAAGTGGGTCTGTTATTAAGCTATTGTTTTAAATGTTTCCTTTTTTTAATTTGGCAGGTATATAATATTTTTGTTCAGCCGTCTAGATTACATGGAATCTCTTGAAATGCATGTCTGTGTTTGTTGGCATTGTTAGTAGCTGTGTGTTTGTTGAAGAGTCCTTGGAATCTCTGACTTCTGTCCTGGAATAGCTACTGCAAAGTTTGTCTTTGTTGAGTAAACTGAAGTAAAGCAGAAGTCAGGCGTCGCTGCTGATGTCAGACGCTGTGATTTATTCTGCTGTGACCCTGATTTTAATTCTGCCTGGTAAAGTGCCGTCTCAGAGTTCACGGGCAGGTCAGTTATTTAATGCATAAGCGTATTGTGCATGCGGCTGTAAAAGGATAGTGTGGAATTATTTGTGAGAGTTTAAACTGGTCTGAACAGCATGATAAATGAGCTTTCAGGAAGCCCAGCGGGAGTTCCTGACTCCTCATTGAAGAAAACAGATTTACATTGATTGCCGGTTTTATTGATTGTATGACATTTATTTGATTTCTTCCCTTGTAGTTGTGGAGCAGATGTTAGTCTGCATTTTCAAGAGTGTGTTTGTGTGTTGATCTGTTTGCTGTCTTCTGCAAGGACCTTTTAATCAGAAAATATTGAGCCATTGAAATCAAGTGATTACCTTGACAATTTATACAACACACTGGTTGCTTGTTTATTTAAAATGTATATACAGTATATATATATATATATACTGTCCTTTTATTTTTAGCATATTCACATCGATTTTTAAATAATTTTATTAAGAATTATGAAATGACATGATTTACATTTGGTTACTCATCTACAAATAAGATATATATTTATATATTTATGCCATGTATTTGTTTTATTAATAAAAAAAAAAAAGCTTGATTTTGTTGTTTTAAAATATATTTTTTACATTTGCATCATGTTCTTTTTAATGTTTATTTATTTTTATTTATTTTTTAGCATTTTAAATTATTGTTTTCATGTTTTCAGTATCATTTTTATTTTAGATTTAGATTTAATAAATAAATAAAAATATACATTTAAATTCAGCATTTACAAGTCTTTTATTTATTTTTTTATAAATTATCATAAATTGATGAACTCATTAGCTTGCATCCTGTTAGCTGTGGTGCAGAAGACTAAATATTACTTGTTTATTTTGTCATTTATTTGTTTAGATTTTTTTTTTTCAATCTAAAACAAAATTTTGTCTTATTGAAACATTAGATTTCATGTTTGCAGTGTGCTCTGTTACTCACTTATTGCTTAAAAAAAAACAGGCTGGGTAGTAGGCTGATATATTTTAGATGTCAGGTCTGTGAGTTTGCTCACTTCAGGGTGTAAGAAGATGATTTCACCTGCTCTGTGTGTGTGTTTAGACTGCAGGGAGATCCTGTTGCCTTTGATGACGGAGCAGCTCAAACTTCACCTGGAGAATCACGAGGAGCTGGACTCCTGCTGCCAGCTGCTCAGCAACATCCTGGAGGTGCTTTACAGGAAGGACGTGGTAAGACACACACACACAGCTCTCTGCTGCTTAAAGTAATAGTTTACCCCAAAATGGAAAAGCAAAGTCTCCTAAAGTGCAGTATTCTTTGAAATACAAAATTGTTTGTGTATGTACCATTTCACATCCTTCAACTTTTGTGACCTGTATGTGACCCGCTCAGAGATGTGACTTATTTAATTACGGTTTATTAATTTTTGGCTTATGTTCCGACTGTTAATTGGCTTCTGCGCCACTCGACCGGTTTAACCGGGCACATATCCAGACGTGCTGCTCTCTTCTCAGTCATTTGATCAAATTACTGCCGTCATGATCAATAGAAAACTTCCATACCATCTCTGTTAGAAGAAATGTCCTTTAGCACTACTTTTAGAATGAGTGCCTTTTTAAGCAGCCTCATTTGCATACCGTATTTTAGCCAGATGCATTTAGTAAATTGAGTGGTTTTGAATAATAGAGCAGTGAGATACTGCACAGTGAACAGTGCCTTTCCTTTGGTTCTGTGTTCCCATGTTTACTCCAGGATTATTATTGTTAACTTAACAAAACGTATAAATGCCAGCATTCTTCATTTTCGTTTATCTTGATATACTAAAATAACTAAAACTAAAACTGAAACAAAAAAAATAAATTAAAACTTTAAAATAAAAGCAGATAAAATGGAAATGACAGATACTAAAACAACTAAAACTGAAATAAAAATGTATCCTATAACTAATAAAATGACAGAAATATTTGAACTAAAATTAATATAAAATGAAATGTGCTAAAATGATTTAATTAAATAAAATATTTAATTTACTAAAATTGGTTAAGTTTAATTAAAATGACAACACATTTACTAAAATGTATTTGGAAATATGAATTTAAATCAGTGTAATTTACACACAAGTATACTCAGAGCACACACACACGTTATGTAAACGAAACCTTTTATTTTGGATGGGATCAATCATTAAAATTAAATTAGAAAAATAAAAAAAGAATGAAAAATAGCCCTGCTTTACGTCACTTCTGGAGTTGTTTGGGAAGCGTCCTTTGAACAATTAGTTGTGTGTATGCTTGATAATTGAGTGTGTGCGTGTGTGTTGTGTAATACACACGTCACAGTCGAGCACAGAGGTCTCTCTCTTATTCTCATCTCTGGCTGGAGATCAGCAGCATCCTTTGAGGAGAACCTTGGAAAAGCTTGTTTAATTATTGACTATCTGCTGTGAGTGTATCATGATCCCCTCTAACACACACACACACACACACACACACACACCGCTCGCAGCGAAGATCTGATGCAGTTTGCTTTTACACCAGTGAAATTTGAAGAAATCTCTTTACTGTTCTGATGAATTCAGTGTATCTGTCCTTGTCTAGTAAACGTGACTCCAGCAGCGTGTTTTCACACATAACTGAGTTATTAGCATCAATACTCAAAACATATTTCAAATATTTAAAGTATATTTTATGATTGGCCTTAATCAATATTTAATAAACATGATTAATTGCCCATAAATGTTTCATACCAACCATGAATGTTTGTTTGTTCGTGTGATTGATTATCCGTTGATTAATTGAGGATAAATCTACATATTTTAATAATGAGAAAACATTGTGGAAAAAAATGAGAAAATCTACTGAAAATTAACAAATAATTCTGATAATTTTGATTTAATTAATTTAATTTAATAAATTAAAATGTTGTAACCACAATATCATGTTTTAAATTGACAACAGTAATTATGCATTTATTAAAAAATATCTATTTTTCCCCTGATGAGAAATTAATCATTTTTACACACTTGTCATTTCCTTGTATTTAGACAGTCCTTGAACAGACAAAATGCATTTAAAAGTTAATAAATTGGTTAATTTCTAAACACATGGTCAAATCCTGGATTAGCCCTTATTATTAAGAATATATATTTTATCCTTGATAATGTGGAAGAGGCATTATTTCTATCTTAGATAATCCAAGATATAGTTTTGATTGACATTTTCCACTGGCATCAAGTTCTGTTGGTTGCTTTCTTCTTAAATAAGGTGTATTTTAACTACTGATGTCGTTCATGTTGTATATCAGTGAGGTTATGATTATCATTCATGCACCTTGATTTAAATGATTTCAGTTGCCCATAAATGGTGAATAACTTCTTGTGTTGTGTGGGTTTTTGGTTTTAGGGCCCGACGCAGTGGCACGTTCAGATCATCATGGAGAAGCTGCTGAGGACGGTAAACAGGACTGTGATCTCCATGGGCAGAGACTCTGCTCTTATAGTAAGTGTTTCTCTGTCACAGGGCTGCTCCTCTGGGATGTGCTGAGTTTTTGGGTTTCCTGTGTTCCTAAGAACAATGTGTTCTACCACAGCAGAAAGATCGGGCTGCTGTCTGCAATTCTCAGATGGCTTCACACACAGACACACACAGCCAGACTTTGTTCAGACAGGCAGCAAAAATCAGTTTTTTTGGCATATGTGACTCAAATCTTTATGGTGTTTGTGGTCCACACAGAACAATAACACATTGTAGCACACTTTATAACATTAAAGTGTGCCGTTTCTGTGAATAATGTCTGTTTTCAAACAGGTTTCCCAAACACACTCACCCTCTTTGGTTGGCCAACTCCTAGCCCCGCCCCTAAACTCACACCATTGGTGGAGCCTGTGCATTAGTGTGCGGTGTATATATTTAGGTTTGACTTTGAGCAGATGGTGGGAATGTGCAGCATGTTTTGGCACTGCGCTTACAGCTCATGTGATTACAGAAGCACACATTGCTTTCGTTTGCTGCTGTTCATCTTCATCCTGTCCGAGCTGATTTGCGATCAGGTGTTAGACGATAGTTAAGTCAGACAGCTTCAGGCTGCCGCCAGTGCAGAGATGCTGATACTGGCCGTCCTTGACTTTTACAACCACATCTCTCCATATGCATGCTAAACATCTCTTTTCCTTGCCCTCTGTACACCTGTGTCTGTGTGTTTAAAGGAATAGTGCACCGCAGATTCATATTTTCTCACGCTCATTCTTCATTTCACTCGAAAACCTTTATGCAATTACAGTTAATGAAGAATTGAGCTTTCAAGTGTAAAAAAGACAGGCCGGTAAATAAGTTGAGAATATTGAAGTTACATGCATGCATATATAATATATTGTATGTGTGTTTTATTTTGACAATTTCAATTTAAAGTGAATTAATTTTATTTGTATTAATGCAGAATCAGCTAAAAAATTATTCAAGGATGACTGTTGAAGAGATATATACATTATAAAAGTAAATAAAATATATGCTGTGTGTAAAAAATAAATAAATATATGTATATAATATATGTGTGTGAATATTACATTTTTATTAAATTAATTACATTTTTTAAATATTAAAATAACAAAAAATAAATATTACAGTGTAAATAATTGATATACCATGCAATAAATGTAACTTATCAGTGAAAATTGTTCACTACTGCTTGTACACAAGTAGATGACATGGTGTAATTTTGCATTACCTGCTTCAGACATCACCTCAAAACATGAGTAAAGCATCAGTGCTGCACTTTCTACTAATGTTAGAGTCCTTCAGTCCTCAGATTGCTGGTGCTGAATTGGCAGTGTTTCAGCAGCGCGTTTATGGCCATACGCGTGAAAGTCTCTAGTGACTGACGCTTGATCACAGACTGAAGTACTTTCCTTCCTTTCTCTGTTATTACACCGCCATCATTCTCTCTCCTCTAGAGCTCAGTAAGTAGCTCTGCGCTGTGGTGTTACTGTAGAACTAACCTCTGATTTATGCCTCTTCTTTCTACTGAGCTTATGTTAAAAGGTCTCTAAATTCCTGATGCTCAGGTCCTAATGGTGAAGTCATATAATGCTCATTCATCGCTCTCAGGGTGCGCATAGCCTACTCTTTGCAGCGAATCCTTCTGTCTTAGGCGGTGCAGTCATGTGCCAAGCTGAGCACAGGATGCCAGGATGAAGTAAGCCTAGACATTAGCAAAACTAAATTAGTTTCATTCTGACTGGCGGGAATGAGAGAATTAAGACCTTTTAAAGTCACTTCTGTGAATCGATTCCACTTCATTTAATCAAATGTTGCTTGTTTTGCATCGTCAGTGTACATGATTTGTGTCATTTGTGTGTAGGTGGATGTTTATTATGTTCACATTTTATCTTGATAATAGATCTTGAGATTTGCATTTTTAATTTGTGACCTAAACCTGTGACTTTGGTGTTGCTGGCACCCTGCTTTATATAATTTGCACTTTTTTAGTATTTGCATTCAAAGAAAAAAAGATATTCTTGTGTTCAAGCAAAAGAGAATGTATGGACTGAAAAAGTTCATGAATTCCCTGGGATGACCTTTAGCACTGCTAGTGCCCTGCTCCACTGTTGAGATGCTAGAACATTTTTATTTTTTTTTAAGCATGCATTAATTATTTTGTAGCTTATGCATACCCTGAGAGTCAAACCCATGATCTTGCCATTGTTAGCTCCATTATTGATTGCATGAAAGATTTATTTATTTATTAAGTATGCATTTATTAAAATTGATATAGTTTAACATTTAAAATCTAATTGGCCAGAAATAGCTGTTGCTTGACAATTCATGCAAAAAAAACCAACCTTCAAATACTTTGACATTTTACAGCATTGCTAAAATCCCAACCCCTGCTTTTTAATTATGCAAACATGTCATTATTCAATGCTGTATGCCAATATTTGAAGGTCTCAGGATTATTATATCCTTTTTATTGCAGCTATGTCATTTATGTATAAGCGTGTTTAAGAATGCATGTTCTGCAGATTTGTGTTGATTGATAGTACGTGTGTGTGAGCGAGCTCTCAGTGGGCGGCTCTCTCAAGCTGACCTTGTTCGTCAGGGCTCTGTAGCTTGGATTCAGATTTATGCATAAACTTTTCTCTGTGGTTTTGCTGTATGTGAGTGTAGAATTTAAATGAGACTGATCAGCACACACGTCCTGCATGCAGATGCACACTTACCGTAAAGAAAGTCCAATAAAAAATACTTTTAAACCTCAAAAAGTCTGAATCCTACAGATGTCTCATCAAGCATCGGTGAAAATATGAGTCTAAAGATCTCACGGATAACGGATTACAGAAGACATAAAAGAGCTATTTTGATATTTTTCAACTAATATGTGTTAGCAAATACATAGCAATGCATGTTTAACCATCTGAACACTTTATATTCATAGCAATACGCTGAAAGCCACTCATTTTTAGCATATTTCATGATCAGAAGACCAGGTCTGGAGGATCACTCCAGTTTTTCTGATCTGATGTACTGTAAGTGCTAGTCTTTTTTTCTGCCTGTGTTGTGTTTATAAATCTCATCTGTGGCATTCAGGAGGGTTTTCCTCTCATCGTCAGGATCGGCGCTTGAGTATTTTAGTCCCTCCTATTCCTCTGCAGTAGGAGGGGTCAGGTGGAGGAAGCAGGCTTTTGATTGGCTGCTGACATTGCAGGACTGAGGGCAGGTGCGGTCTGCAGCATCAGTGCAGCAAAAGCCTCCTAGATTTACATTCTCACCACATTCTCTCTGCATTAAATATATATTTGTGATGATAGAGAGGCTCTTCGGATTGATTTGTAGGTTTTTGCTGACTGTCCTGCTTTTAAGTGCTTTTCAGATGAGTTTTTCCAAACTCTCTCGCATGGGAAATACCGAATGGTTGCCGCTGCAAGCATGCATGGGAATTCCCTGCTTAATAAACATGGAAATGTGCACGCTCTTCTTCATTGTGACCTGGAGAATTTTAATAACTCTCAGTCTCTTTTGCTTTGCTGCTGGGAATAAACGTGAAGGGGAGAAATACTTTGAGGAAAATAATCTCATTGGAAAAAAAAAAGAAAACTTCAACATGAAATACGGCTGTGTTTTATTTATTTTTTAAAATAAAAATGGCTTAATTAATTTGATAATTTGATTTTATCTAATTTTACATTTGAAGATATGTTTTCATGTTGGTTTCCCTATTCATATCTATTCAATAATAGCAATGTAATAAATAACATTTATTTAACTTTATAGAACTATAAATCACCTGATCATTTTTTTTCTAATTTTAAATTATTTTATACAATTTTATTTTATCTATTTTATCTAATCAATTTAATAACCTCTTTTAATTTCACTTTTTAAAATCTATTTTATTGCTTATATTTGACATTTTTATTAAATGTTTCATATAATATATTTGCTCAAAAGTGCCTTACTTTGTTACTTTGTTATTCCTCTTTTTCGGTATTTCCACAGAATCAATCCCATGAACTTACTCTTGCCATCTGGAGTGAATCGTAGTCATGGGCTCTGTATCTTGAAACTTATTTATTTATTTTATTTTGTTTTTGCCTGCTGCTCCTGGATCTCTGCAGCAGGTTTATTATTATCCAGTGTAATCTGCTGGATGAATGGTGAACCTGACGGGGAACAGATATCACTTCTTTAACATCTAAAGCTACTTTTCTCACATAATACTGTTCCAGCAAATAGCATCTTCAATGCAAAACCAATACACAACATTACACTGCTCTGATGTGAGTCCGCCATTGAAGTGGCCAGGTGAACTCTGATTTATTTACCTCATTGCAGTGATTTAGGAACTAAAGAGTGGATAAATGTACATGTGCATGTAATATTAAATACTCATTTGTTTCTACAACAAATTTTGGGTTTGAATAAAATGCTTTTTTATTTTCAAATGCATTTATTATATTTAATGTACTCTTTTATGCCTGTAGATAAAAAAGCATTGAAACGCATCTGCTTAGCATCAGACAGACTCAGAGCCACTCTTTTGTATTTTTCAAGTTTTATTTTGTATTGTAAATAGTTTTAAAAACTGTATAAAATACACAATATTGCACATAATAAATCAATTGCACTTTTTTTAAGGAACAGAAAACATCTAATCGTTCGTTTAGGCTACAGTAGAGCTATTGAGAATCACAACCGCTGTGATACGAGAGGAGCTGGAGTTGTGTTTCTGAACGTGCCGACAGGGAGAGAGTGAATTCAGTGGATTATTTTGCCCTTTTGTAAAAGACTTCGGCACATATCTGCAGATGGCATGCTCTTTTAGGCCACTGCTATCACATTCCCAGAATGCTTTGCTCTCGTGATGTCATTCTGTGGGATGAAATCCGTATCGTTGGACATGATTTTAACCCTGTTTAGCTAGATATTTTTTCATTTATTAAAAATGGATGTGTGAGCTTCACTCTGGTGCTGTGCATTGCAATTGACTCGCTGTTAGTGAAGACTGAGTGTTCATTAAATCCGAACGGTTAATGAATCAGAGATGTGCAGTGGTGAAAACGTGCCTCGGCTCCTTTCTCAGTCCTCGGTGTATATGTGTCCTGTATATTGTTATGAAAGAACGAGGTGTTTTCTTCCTGTAGACTGAGATGATTGAGCAGAGCAGTACTTGACGTAGAAATGACTTGAGGTTGTGAGAGATTCTCAGTTTTATCCTTTTTCTTCATCTCTCTCTGGCCATGTGAGTATGTTTTAGTGACATGATATTCTCTCTAAAATCAAGGTTGAAATAGAAATAACCTTTATTTAAAGAAAACATTTGTTTTAATGTTCAAGAATTTAAATAATGCCATTTATTTTCTAATTAAGCATATTTCCCCCTGCAATACTCATTCATTTTTTTGTTGTTGTTAAAGATATAAAAAGTAGTTGTAGTAATAATACTTATTACTTATACTTATTATATACCATTTTTTGATACTTATTATGTAGTATTAATATATTATAATATATCATAAATAGTGCTAATAATTTATTAATTCCGTCCGAAATAAGTATTACTGTACATAATATGTGTGTGCTTGTTTATGTATATATATGTATATATATATATATATATATATATAAATATAAATGCACATACAGTCTATATTTTTAAAATTGACATATATATTTATATCATGTATACACATTTAAACTGTGTTACATGTTTTTCCTTAAATATATACGTGTATGTGTATTTATATATATATATATACACAATATAAATAAATGCAGCACACACACGTTATGTTAACACAAAAAATGTGATTGTTTGACTGCACTAATTATAAAGAATTACAAACAATTCATAATAATGTGATGTAGGTTACTAAATATACTTACTAATATTAATATTAATAAAATATAATATTCATTAATAATAATAGTTTTGTTATCTAATATATGTAATGTTACTAGATATGATTAGATTCATTTGTGATTCAAGGTATTGAAAATTCTGGGTAAAATCTGTTTAATTGTTTTAAAAATAATAATGTATTATAAAATAGGTTTTGAAATTAATTTGATTTTCATTTTTCACTTCTTCTTTTTTTTCTTCCTCACTTGTGATTAAACTGCTTCTCTTTGTTCCGGACACAGACAGGATGTGATGTCACACTCAAGGGATTCTGTAAAAATACT
>JAUCNO010000889.1:7622-22863 GCA_032353835.1 Enteromius viviparus | reverse complement strand
AAAGCTGAATAAATGTTAGGAAATCTACAAATATATCTTTAAGGAACATTATATTTTTGGTAAAAAATCAGAACAATTAATCATTTTGACCAATGCAATGTATTTTTGGCTATTCCTACAAATAAACCTGTGCTACAAATGACTGCTTTTGTGCTCCATTATCACAAATAACCTAAAAACTAAACGGTTTTCTTTTAACTGTCATCGGTCGATCAGTGAAAGTGCTCTCTATATATATAAAATCAATGCTCTTACCTTGTCTCGCATCGCTTAGAAAAGAATGACACAATAAAACAATAAACAAGTTCATTCTTGTGCTGGATCAGGAATGAAGAGACAAAGATTCCGGGGTCGAGATGAAGAGTTTATTAATAATGTTGGTTGCTGAGAGTAAGATGAGAAGTGATCTGTGAGAATAGAAGAAGTTTCCACGAGCGCAAAAATCCCAACTTCCCTTCTCCTCCGTCTGCCCAAATATTGGCACACATCCTCTCAAGTGCAACTCCACGAAACAGAAACATTGTTCAGCCTTGCATATAAAAGTATTACACAGATGTTCCCACACTTTAGTCCAGAGAATGCTTTTAAACAGACCGTATTATTCTTGCTGTTTATATTTCAAACATGCACCCTGTATGTCTATTAAACTGAAATCGCTTGATACAATCAAAAACAGGTTTGTCTTCATTCCTATATTCATGTCATGTCAAGCTTGATTTCTATAGTGCTTCATACAATACAGACTGTTCCAAAGCCGCTTTACATCGTAGGGCAGAGTGTTCTTATGTAAATAAGATGCATTTATGCATTTACCATATGGAGTAATTCCAATAAAACAATTACTAGTAAAACGATAAATATGCATAATTATAAAAATAAAGTCATTAGCATGTTTTTTGCTTACATTTCCTGTTGGTGGCACTTCATTTCACATAAAGGTATATTAAAATGCAGTCCATACATCAGAGTAACTTAAACACTGCTTAGACTTTATGCCACTTTATCAATAATAAAAAGACTTTGTGATCAATATTAGCGTCAAGGGAAGGAGGCGAGAAGACGTGCGGGTTCATGTGCAGGCTGTTTATTAAATACCACAGAGCAGAATCAGACAGGCGATCAGAGTCATTACCGGCAAATATCAATGGAGGAGGCAGAGCAAGAGAGTGGTCAAAATCTGTGCGAAGGTCAATAACAACAAACAGAGGCCGATAATCTAAACGGGAGCAGGGGTCGGCAACAAATCCAAACAGACACAGGAAACACGGAATCACGGGTGGAAAAACCAACAGAGAGACAGTGCAAGTGGACCGTGGCAACACACAAACACTTCAGGGTTATATACACATAAAACTAGGTCAGTGGGTGGAGCCAACAATGAAACACCATGACAACAAACAAGGGGGCGGAGACATGAGTGGGAACCGTGACAACATATGAGATGGGCGGTGACAAGAGTACATTGAAAGGAGTCCATGAATGAAAACAGACACAAAACATACACACACAGTTTGCAGGAAGCTGGATGGAAACATGTTTAAAATATCCGTTTGTCGTTAATATAATACGACAAGCATTCTAAGTATTTGACATGATTTTGTGTGAAATATCCAAAAAGAAAATAACAATAGAGCAGTTACTGAATGCACTGTAACTGGATACACATACCTTTATTGTAGTTCAATATTTTAAGTGAATTAGCAAATATGTTGCACACTTGGTAAGAGTGCATACTAGAAAATGTATCTCCAATTACCCTACATGCCATTGTGACAGTTCAGACTAAACCTGAATATTTACGGCACTGTTTAGCCAATAATTGAATGATTATCAAAGATTTTCAGCCTCAGCATTAACAAAAGGCTTATTCACATTCCATGCAGTTTAGCAAGCCACCGGCAGTTGTTTCTTCAAAGAAGGAGAGGAGTTGTTTTTGTCGAGATATGGAATCATTAAAGAAAGCAGCCGCTGCCCCTGCTGTACTGCATCCTTCAAAGAAAATCTATTACCACTTAGTGTCGGCTTCTCCTCCGCTGGAACTCTCAGCCTGGAATTCAATTTACTCTGCAGACGAGGATTAAAAAATCATACGTTTATTACCCAGCTTAATTTTTTCCTCAGTATTGCCCATTGGTTTAAAATTGTTTTAAATCCGTTCAAATCTGAACACTATAGGATGAGCTTTTCAGGCTCACTAATGGAAATGGTATGGCAGTCGTATGTCAGGTGTTTAGCAGTTGATATACTTGCATTCCATTGCATTATTTTTAACCAAAATGTGATAAGCTGTATTTCTTGGAATGCATTATACAGTATTTTAATGCTACACCATAAAGGATATTTTAAAATTAAGCGATATTTCATGCATGTTTACTTTCCATTAAGAATACCTTGAATGATTTGTTCATTCATTTTGTACAGCCCAGTGATTTTTAAAGGTGTTTTCCTTCTTCTAAAAGTCTTGTTTAAGACTCAGTGTATAAATTCATACAAAATTGCCAGTGTATAATAGTTATAATAATCTAATTAAACCTTGTACTTAACTTTACGCTAAGATACTGTAAAATTTACAGATTTTACATGTAAAAACATTCAACTTCTGCAATTTCCTGTGTGACATTTTACATTTAATGTTTTTTTTTGTTTTTTTTTAAATAATCTAATTTCCTTAATTTTTATAAACATTTGTGGTTAACATTACATCTATGTTTATTGTCATGTGTGTTATTTTTTTTTTTTCTCTTTTATTGCCTGTATTACCGCTAACCTGATTTTACCAAGTGTCCCATCCTTGTTGACCCTGGAACAACATGTGATTAACCAATTTTCAGAAACAGTTTTGTGAAGCTTAGGCTTACAGTGTTTGGTCGGTCATCTATCATTTCCTTTGATTTTAGGCATTACTCATGGGGGTTGTACATATTTTATGAGGTGCCAATTCATATGAATTTGTACAAATTACCTACACCTAACCCTACCCCTAAATCTACTCGTCACTGGAGTTTAGACAAAATCTTACAAATTTGTATGGATTAGCACAAATTCTCCACCATTGAATCTCATACAAAAACAATGCAGTGCAACCAGCACAAATGTCTAGCGCAATTTATTCATTGCGAATTCCCCCACAGTGTAATTTGCGTGGTCAGTAGGAACAGCATTCTGCTAAATAAAAGAGAGTCCCAGAGAGCCTAGATCTCACGCAGACACTGGAATTGACATCAGATGATTCCCTTATCAAAAAAACAAGACATTTTTTACTGAAAAGAACGAGAATCAAAGAACAGGTCAATTATTTAAGAGCATGCATGGTGGAAAATGCTACAACAACATTGCTTTTACAGAAAAAGACAAGGATGCGGGCTTCACGATGCTTCGCACAGTTGGACGGCTCGCCAGAAGCAGTCTTCTGGTTTGGGAGTGTGCTTTTATCAGTAGGCCACTGTCTTTCTTCTTTCTTTCCTCGCCATACGGAGACCAGCAGGAGTCAAGGAATCTAAGCGAGCGGCACGATCAGAAGACTTCTTCCTCTTACAAACAGGCAGGGTAACACGTTGCAGGGTAACAAGATAGGACTTTCATTCTCTCCCGTCTCAAAAAGTCAGGTTCACCGGCGCTCCGACACGCATCAAGAGCTAAAATCGAGTTAACGTGTTTTCACAGTTCTCCTCCGTTATCGAGGGATAATTAGAGCCTATAAACTCAGTTCGCCTGAGTGTCTCTTCAGAGATGAATGTGGACTCACACTGTTAAGTTGCTGTTGCGGGCGCTCAAATTGCCTGTTTGCTGGAATTACCTCAGTGAAGTGTCGCTCATGGTGGCATTCATCTGTATGTAGAACACCACATCTGTGTTTGATTACAGGTTTCAATCCATGTTTTGCAGTTTCATCTCGAGTATAAAAAACGCAAGGGAACAGAACGCCCCAGGAAGGTGGAAGCGATGGATAAAATGGGGAATAAAGTAAGGGAAAAGAGCCTAGTTTCGATGTTGTCACACTGTCACATTTCATTCTGGTGTTGACTCTTGTCTCTGGTTGAGTTCGGGGTAATTGAAAGAGACAGACGCTAAAAATGGCAACAGAAAAGTGAGGCCTGTCAACTCCTGAGCCTTCAGTAAGAGGGGAAAAATCACAGGATCTGTCTCATTAAATGATTCAGCAGGTCTTGAATGGGCAAATCTTGCAGGGTTGAGACAGTAAACTGTTTTGTGGTCCGTGCCCATCACCACACCTTTGGAGTGTGTGATGTGTTTTCTACTTTCGCCTTCCGACTCCTAAAAATGACTGCCCTGACTGAAAATGATAAAGATTGTGTCTTGAAGGCAGTTGTGTACATGCTTCACAGTCAGTTCTGATTGGTCAGCAGTGACAGTGATGTTGAAAAGGCAGTTGATTTGTAAGGATGTTTGATAAGTACACCATATATCCGTTTGGGTTTTGTTTGTGGTGACATATAGATTTGATGAAAAGCTTTGTAATCATGCTTGCGTCTTTGATATAAGATAACTGTAAAGCTAGGCCAACTACAGTAAATGTAAGCATGAAATTTACTCTCTTTACCTTTTTGTGCATTTGTTTTGGTCAATTTATTGATATAAAATGCTTTAAATGTTTAGCATTTGTCCCACTTTATATTAGGTGGCTTAACTACTGTTAGCATATCTGTTTTTATATAAGTTTTGCATTTTTTAACACTGTAAGGTAGGTTTAGGGTTGGATTTGGTGTAGGGCATATTTCCGACATGGTACAGCATTCACTTTTAGCAACATTCCACTGATATTTTAATTCTGAACTGTCGCAAAACATACATACAGTATATCTCTTTAAAGCTGCAGCAAAACGTCCAGTAAAGCATGTAAAAATGGTATTGCACAACAAGTGCACAGAGGAACATATTTTTTGTGAAACCAGGTTGGTTTATATTCTACAGTATGCTATCAAATCAACTGCAATTATACTGTAAGTATATAAAAATTAAATAAAGTAGTTCCTGGTAGGTCCTTTGCATCCCAAGCTCTTCAGTTCTCTCTCTCTCGTTCAGTTCCTGGTTCCTATTGTATTCCATGACAGGGCTTGATGGTGTAATGAATATGTATGCACTGATGTGCTTAAACTTCATGGCGGATGATTACCTCTCAGCTCTGCCAGCCTGCACCGTGAGAGGCTCTTTTCCCAAGCAGAAGCATTGCTCGCAGTAACATTTGGTCATGCGTGTCAGTGACAGCGCAACCATGAATGTTTGTCAGCTGTATTGTACGTTATTGAACACGAGCCCAAAACCGGTCTCGCGCTGAGGCCTGCCAGATTGGCTCGCAGCTCGACGGTTTAATCACAGAGACAGACCCCCCACTTCAGACCTGAATTCCTGTGAGGGTTGTATAAACAGCAGGAAACATTTGTATGAACATGGTTTCTCGTGCAACAGCACAAAATTAAAAACATTTATTGTACCTGAACACGATCTGCTTTGTTTGTTTTTGCATAATTTATGATTTGCTCAAAAAATCTTTCTCTATACCTAATTTGGTTATTATCAGTGTGTTTTGTTTGTCACTGTTATATATAAGGTGCCATTAGTTGATAATGTGTTAACTTAAAATAAAAAAGCAGTACATAAGTAATCTGTAACCGTAATCTGTTATATGTAACGTTAGTTAATAAAAGTAGGCTACTGTTTATGATTGGTGCATGCTACAACAGATACCATAGTTTCTAAATTAGTAAATTATTAGTAAATGCTAAAAATTAATCAATTAAATGCTTTAAAAATAATAATTATTATATTATATTAAATGATTAATATATGATGAAATATATGTGTGTTGTGTGTATATTGCTTATAAATACATACACATGCATGTTATTTTTAAGAAAACTTTCATATTTGTATAGCACATATTTGTAATGTATTATAAATTATACAAATATAAATGTAAATGTAAATATTTTCTAAATATATCCTGTATGTGTGTAACGCCTTAGGCGTTCCTAGTCTGTGTTTTGTTGTGTTCCTGTGCCTGTGTTTATGTTTACCTTTTGTCTTGTGCTCTCTCTCATTTGTAACCTCGCCTGTGTGTACCTTACACAAACGTATAAACTTTTATTTTGGATGAGATTAATCATAATTTAATCATTTGACAGCAATATATTATATTGTAAATTTGCTTTGTTTAGACCTGTTTTGTGAACTGGAAGTCATTAAAAAGAGTTGTTCATTAATGCTTGGATCTCATTACTTCAAATATCTTTATATGTCTAGTTATCCAGGTCCATGGAGTTCCAGTTCCTGTTCGGATGCAGGCATAGTCCAAGCACAAACTGATTAGTCTAAGTAAACTTCTATTTTACAAATTAAAATTTACCTGTCGTCAAAAAAAAAAAAAAATGTGTTACATTAGCTCATTTGAACTAGATAATTTTAATAAATTGCAAAAATACAATTTATTCCAAATAAATTTCAGAAACTGTCATGCAGGCAGTCAGGCCTTCTTTATCGTAGGCTATCGATGCAGCGTTTGCTTGATATTGTAAAATTCACTCACTATTTGTCAACTCCAGTTTGCTGATAGCAACATCACATCTGATTATATAAACTGTAAATTCTCTTTACTGAGCACTTGCTGCTCTCACATAGGGAGCAATTATGCAGGAATCATTGCTGGATGCTGCTTGTCCTGGATTTGTTTCAAAAATAAATTATTCCCCTGATGTGCATTACTTGATTAATGTCGGGTAGCTGTGCAACCCTATGCAGAGATCTTACTTTAAAGAAGTTTAGTGAACTGGTAAGAATCGTCTTTTTTCTTCCTTTTTTTTTTGTGTGTTCTTGGAATAAAACAAAGCAGTCTAATTCATATAGCAGGATCCTCAGATGTATATACAGTCCAATAGCATTGGTGATGAGTATTTTAAGGGACTTAAAGTCAGTGAATAAATCTTGTATAAAATTTGTTCAAAAACATATTCATTCAATTGACTGACTGTCAGAAATCTCATAGTTTCTGAGTAGATACTTTATTCTGTTAAAGTATGTTTTATACAGTATCAATGTAATCTGGATGGACCTGTTACATTTCTTTATAGCCATTCTCCCATGGCTTCATGGGAATGTTTTCTAGGTACTTTTTGACATTTCGACCCAATCTCACAGCAATTTGTACATATTTTGGTTAATTTGTACAAATTCTTACAACCTTATTTTCATAAAACAATTAATAAATATGCTAAATCATACATTTTTCCTGAGTACACATTTGTATAAATTTGTACGAATGATCTACACCTAACTCCACCCTATATCCGTCACTTGGGTTTAGACAAATTGTACAACATCGTACAAGTGAGGTCGAACAAATTTGTACTAATTAGTCACCTCGTAAAACACTACAATAATACCACACAAATAATTGCATTTTTATTGAATACATCAATAAATTAATGTGAATTTAATAATTTGTAGATCCTCCCCAACCAGAAAACCCTCTGTTTTTACTGCTTATAAGACTGTTGAACAGTTTTGCACCATCCTTCCCCACAAATGTGTTTTATCACACATTTTTTTGGCTAGAATTGTGACTTCGGGTATTTAAAATTTTACGATTTTACAAACATATTCTTGCCTCTGCATTTCTGCAAAATACAGTGAATCAAATGAATGTATAAAGTGGTAAACTCTTACAGTACACCAAGTTGCGCCACCTTTTTATACTTTCGTAAACATTTTGTTGTCAGTCTATTAGTATGTATTCCCGAAACAGACTGTTATGTTATGGCATTGCACTTGTTAACTAGTACAAATAGCCACCATTCCCTAGCAGACACTCAAAATTGGTCCAGTTGCTTACCATTACGCTTGAACATACTACTGTACATTCATGTGGAACAGCAACCAACCCCGAGGTTATAGTTTAACAAAGTGCACATCCAGTCAAGCCACGCTATTTAAGAACCACCATTCATGGTTTAAAGCCGGCGGGAATTTTCTATGTTTCCGTATTACCCATAAAGCATCAGTTCAGGTTTCTAATAGACATTATAGTTGATCTAATCCATACGATCTTGGAATAGCTGAGCAGTAATCCATCGGGAATGGTGTTTCTTTATAAGTCTTTATTTTCAGTGCTAAAGCTGTATACTTCAGGTGCAAAAAAACAAACATCCACGAGTCCCATGTGGCCAAATGTTCTCCATAATCGCAAAATGGCCTCGCTATCTCATTTGAAAACGTTGAGTGACAAGCGCACGCGGGTCCGTGAACACACACACTTTATCATATCTAAAAAAAAACGCCTCTGTAACACATTTGTTTATGCCGCTGACACCATTCGATTACATCTGCGCAGACATGGAAATTGCCCTGCTTTTTACGTCCCTCCCCGCATCTATTTAAATTTGACTTGTCACGCTCCAAATGCTGCCGCTGTCAGGCTGTAACGACAGGCTGGCAATGGCTTGACGTGCAACTAAATATATAATAAAAGAAGTTGAATGCGGTCAGCAAAACAGCTTTCTGTGCTGCCCCCGAAAAGCTATTACTCGTGCACAACCGGGCTTTAGCTTTTGGATTAGACTCAAATTGTGCATATTTTTACCTGTTTTTACCCACTGGTAAGAGTGGGCTTGTATCTACTGTGGTTGTGTGTATTGTGACAGAGGAAGAACACAACAGATGTTTATGGGTATGTTGTCCAAATGTCGGCTCTGCTATTATTGGAAATGCACTCCTCTCCCAGACAGACAGATAGACAGTCGCTGATGCTCAGAGAGAGCTGGACAATCGTTTCTTCTCCCTTTCTTCTCTTACTTTTTCTGTCCTTGGCCTACCCGCAACTTTAACCTTATTGCCATGCGAGCCTTTAGAGTTCCCAGGCTGGAATTATTCCCACAACTGCAGTATTGATAACCTTTATATAAAACTATGGTAAAATTGTTCTCATTAAGCAAATGCAACATTAAAGGAAAATGCTGATTTTGTCATCATTTACGGCCACTCTGTATTATAATTTTGCTCTGTTTAACACCAGAGGAGATTTTAAAGGAATACTTCACCCAAACATGAAAATTATCTGATGTAAACGTACCCACACCTAGGCAATCTATTGAGTTATTTCACTGGAACAGATTTGGAGACATTTTAGCATTAAATCGCTTGCTAGGCAGTGAATCCTGTGGAGTGAATGGGTGCCGTCAGAATAAGAGTGCAAACAGCTGATAAAAAATAATCCACTAGTAATCCAGTCTATCAATTATTGTCTTGTGAAGTGAGAAGCTGTGTGGATTGAGGAATATTTAAAATAAAGGATTGAATTTAAAACCGATTTAATGGGTGATTTGTTTATCAGAAACACTTTTTTTTTTCACTTCGTAAGACATTAGTCGATGGACTGGAGTTGTGTAGATTACTTGTGGTTTATTGTTATGTGTTTATCAGCTGTGACGGCACCCATTTACTAAAGAGGGCCATTGCAGGGAAAGTAATTTAATGCCAATTTTGAAAATGGATTACGGAGATTAACTGTAATGTCTACTATATATAAATATTTTAAAGTGCCCCTATTATGCCTTTTCAAACATTGCATGCAGTGTGTCATGTAGCTGTATGTGAACATAAACTATTTGCAAAGTTGTGACGCCCACAGTGCAGGATAAATAAAGTTATTGTCTATCAAAAAACAGAGTCGGCTCAAATTCGCCTAAACGAGTCGTCAGCATTTTGAATCTTTCTCTGTTACAGCCACACGTCGCGAAGTAACATATTTGCATAATGTCCGCCCACGTTCTACGTCGCAAAACAACTTGCCCCGCCCCCAAACAGTACAATCTCCACATGGATTACATCAAGTGAAGACGACGCTGTATCCTGTGAGAGTAAATTTGTTTTATATGCCCTTCTGAAAGAGTAATCTACAAATAAAGAGTGATTAACATTCACTTTTTTCAACAAGACCTCAGCAGTACAGTCTCTTGTTGAGTTTGCGTCATTTTGCTGATGTCTGCTTTTCCAATCTTGGAGTACAACTCGATATTCACCAAACGCTTGGTCTTAAAAGATGGATCAGTGCCCAGTTTATTTGGACCAGCTTGCACCTCTGAACTTCTATCTGTAAATAAGAGTAATAATTGATGATTGTATTTTCTAGTGATCGTTCAAAATACGTACAGTATTTGTGTACGTTGTGCTGTGTAACAACCCTGCACATGTCTTGGTCACCAGCTAACTTGCTTTTCTGTAGTTCTGTTGATCAGCTGTGGGCCTAATGTAGTCTAATACTGTAATTTATGCAGCTTAACTGTCTGTCTGTCTCATCATTAATTTAAGGCCCCGTTTACACGAAGGGAAGATGCAGGTATTTCCCTGTGGTTTGGTTATGAGCCAGAAAATGCTTAGCGTCATGTGAGTGCCGTATTTACATAGGTTTGGCATAGTTATTATCGCCCTCGATGGCATATTAATGGGGGTTGATATAAATGACAAGTTATTTGAAAACGATGCTGTGTGCACAATGTTATTATTGAAAACGGAGGGGAGGAAATATTAATTTCTCTAAATACCCGGCTATGTGTAAATGTGGCCTAAGTAATGATAAACGATGGCTTCAGTGTTATGCATTATACAATTCTGAAGTTCACTACGTAGAGGTGTGCCCGATTCGCTTACAAAAGCACTGGCCATGGTAGTTTTGATACAAGCTCTGTGCTGTGGAGCGCTGCTGTAGCAGTAGACCAATCATACAGGACTGCGCCATCTGACCAATCACAGTGAGGGCTCAAGGGAAGGAGGGATTTAGACAAACTGAGTCTTTGAACTGCTTCACACGAGTCGTTTACGAATCTTTTAGAAATGAGGTAAAATTAAATCTATTTATGGAGAAAACTAAAGTGTTTTTTGAACTTGCATACATGTAAACCTGTTTTAAGAGACTCATAAAGCAATTAAGCCACCTTTAAAATGGCATAATAGGGGCACTTTAATATATTTTAAAATGTAATTAATACTTGACTCTTTCAGAGTCATTCTAATATGTTCATTTGCAACTTAAAACATTTTCAATTATTATCAGTTATGAGAGTTGCGCTGCATATTTTTATGGAAACATGACTATTTAGTATCATTTGATGAAAAAAGAAAACATTTATTTGAAATGGAAAACTTTTAAAATGTTATAAATGTATATAAATAACTCTTTTGATCAATTTAATGCGGCCTTTGTGGTGTGAAGTGCAATAAAACTTGAATTCCTCCGTGTCAGCACATGCACTAACCATTAACCAAAAATGTAAAGTATTATGTGTGCATTCTTTCTGTTTTTATTTTTATCTGTAGGTACAATTGCGTTGCGTCGTGCTAACTCTGCTGTTCCTATTTAACAGGTTACCATTTTTTCGGCAATGAAAGCACATTTACAAATGTTACACTTTAGCTGTTCTGATGCCTGTATAATTAAAACACCATCTCTATGGTTGTCAAACTCAACTGTCGTGGGAAGCTCTTACTGAATCATCAACAGAAGTAAGGTAACCTTTTTTTTCTCCTGATTGCAGAAGCATAAAGGGCTTCAGTTCAAGATAAATTATTTCTTACTGACGATGAAACGAATCATAAATAAGACGTAGTGGTGATGTAATTGATGATTCCCTATGAGTGGGCGGTTATTATTATTATTATATCTTGTACTTAGTGGGAGGTGTGCATCTGTACGAGACTCTAAAAACACTGACTAGTGTCCCTCTTGAGGTGTTATGCATGAAAAAGTTACATTTCTAGACCTTCCTTGGGTAAATATGTATGTGAAAGTTGCATTGCTAGATTCTTTTGAGGTATAATGCATGACAAAGTTGAAATATCTTGTTATAGCTCTATCTTGTTCTGAACCATGTTCACAGCAAGTTTTTTTTCCTCGTAGCCAAACATGGAATGAATGTTTTGTATTCAACAGAAACGTTTTGTTATTCAGTCACATCATAAAATGACACAATGACACTTCAGAGACTGATTTTGTTCACAGCAGCGTGCTAACCAAAAGCTAGCAAAATATTCAGCAAAAATGGGTTTTTTTTTTTTTTTGTGCAGTTAGCAAAACCAAAAGAGTTGAAGAATCACTAACTGAAAAAAGCCACACTAGTATGTTTTTCTTATCTACAATTTCAAAAGCATAACAGTATGTCAGCCATGTTTAAAATAGTGCAGCTTTTCCAGTAACAAAAGCTAATACGTCAACAAAATGCTACACTATATTCCATTTTTTTTTACTTGTTTCATATGGTTCGCAAATTTGTGTGTAGCAACGTTGACATTTAACTAATTTAAATTAGTACCTTTTCCTTATCAAAATGAACCATGGTTTTGTTAAAATTGAAAGTGTAGTAACCATGTTTCTTTGCCGGTTAGTGTATAAGTACCTGTGAGAACTTTATTGCAAAACTTTAAATACGTATGCTGTGTTCGAGACACATTGGATGTGGGATATTTCCCATCACAAACTTAAAAATAACCTGAAAACCATACTTGGTAAAAGTACAGATACTACAAGTCACCAATTCCAAAACAACTTGAATAAAGGTATTATAGTATCTGATTTTACCAGTACTTAAAGGGAGTCATATGATGCGATTTAAAAATTTTCTTTCTTTTTGGAGTGTTGCAAGCTGTTAGAGCATAGATAAGAAGGTCTCGGTTACGTATTGTAACCCTCGATCCCTGAAGAAGGGAACGGAGACGTCACGTCGGTGACCGACGAATAGGAATCTCGCTTTGAGATGCCAAAACAACTCTGCGTGTATAAACACGCCAATGAATTTCATTGGCATACGCAAACCACAGCAGCAGCAGTACCGGCGGTTGCGTCGAGGAGCCGGCTGTGGGGGCTCCGCCCAGCCTGTCCAACCGCCCGCTGCACCTGGTGGCAAGAGGAAGTGCAAGCGGCCCTAGGACAGGCAGCCCAGGGATGGAAGGAGTTGCTCTCCAGGAGGTTGTAACAACACTCTCTCCTCCGGAGGAGGGCCGGAAGGAGATCTCTTCATCTGCTCGCAGACAGCCGCTAGCCTCACGGCTAGTGGTACCCAAAATCTCGACAAAAGAGCAAATTTCTTCCCCCCTGGGCCCCGTGAGGGGACTAGGCGTTGTGGACAGGCCTGTGAAAAGAGCTTTGTTACACACTCACTCTCCTCTCATTTTAGGCAGCAGACAGAGCTTGTGGAGGACGAACCAAAGAACTTCCCAGCCTACTACTGCTGGAACGCAGGTAACTTGCACGCACACTTACATGCAGGCTTCCCCCCGAACCGGCACAGAGACGCTCGGACAGGACCCCTGCGTTCCCCCTCTCTGCCTCACCAATGGCACCCCGGTGGCCGCGATGATACCTCTTGCTCGGTTCTTAGATGCCTGGATAGGGCTCAGACCGTCTCAATGGATCATCAAGACCATTCGGCTCGGTTATGCGATTCAGTTCGCCCGGCGGCCGCCCATGTTCAGCGGTGTTCGCTTCACTACTGTGAATGCAGACAATGCTCCTGTGCTGCGTGCAGATTGCGACTCTCCTACAAAAGAGAGCAATAGAGCCGGTCCCTCCTATCGATATGGAGAAAGGGTTTTACAGCCCATACTTTATAGTGCCGAAGAAAGGTGGTGGGTTACGACCGATCCTGGACCTGCGAGTCTTGAATCGAGCTCTTCCCAGGCTTCCATTCAAGATGTTGACGCTCAAACGCATTTTCGAATGCGTCCGTCCCCAGGATTGGTTTGCAGCAATAGACCTGAAGGATGCGTACTTTCATGTTTCAATCCTTCCGCGACTCAGACCATTCCTGAGGTTTGCGTTCAGGAGAAGCATATCAGTATCGTGTCCTACCCTTCGGGCTCTCCGTGTCCCCTCCTGTGTTCACGAAAGTGGCCGAGTCAGCTCTGACTCCTCTGAAGGAGATAGGGGTTCGCATCCTCAACTATCTCGACGACTGGCTAATACTAGCACAGTCCAGAGCTCAGTTGTGCGAGCACAGGGACCTGGTGCTACAACACCTCAGCCTGTTGGGTCTTTGGGTCAACCGAGAAAAGAGCAAACTTTGTCCGGTGCAGAGGATCTCTTTTCTCGGGATAGATTTGGACTCGGTCGCTCAAACAGCGCGCCTCACGGAAGAGCGCTCAGTCTTTGCTGACTTGCTTGACACGTTCAAGAACAAGAAGGCTGTTCCACTGAAACAGTTTTAGAGGCTCCTGGGGCATATGGCAGCAGCTTCAGCGGTAATTCCGCTGGGGCTTCTCCATATTACACCGCTTCAGCATTGGCTCTACGATCGAGTCCCGAGGTGGGCGTGGAAGAGTGGCACAGTGCGGGTTCAAATAGCTCCAGCATGTTGTCTAGCCTTCCATCTGTGGTCAGATCTATTGTTTCTGAGGGCAGGAGTTTGTAACACTGAGTCGAGGTGTTATACAGCCCAGATGGAGTTAAAAAATGCACGGGAGACGAGAAGATGGCGTACTTTACCGAGTTTAATAAAACGCCTCAAGCGCTGACACACTCGTCCATACACATGGGGAGCGAGTGAGGAGAAGGGGGGAAAAATGCACATAAACCCTCCACTCAGGTCACAAACAGAAAAGAACCAAATAAAAGAATGTGTACAGAAAATAAAGTGGTCGGTAGAGCAAGTTACCTCTTCAACTTGTACTGACGCACACTATGCGCAGCGCAGTTGTAAATTATTCATAAAATTACCATAAAAGCCCTAGTGGCCGTTACAAGTTCCCCTAGAACAGGTCTCCAGGCATGCTGTGGTATTCACGGATGCCTCCATCACGGGATGGGGCGCCACGTACAACGGGCATGCAGTGTCTGGGGTTTGGACGGAGCCTCATCTGCATTGGCACATCAATTGCCTCGAGCTGCTAGCAGTTCGTCTAGCTCTGGGTCGCCTCAAAGAGCACCTACAGGGCTGTCACGTTCTGGTCCACACGGACAACACTTGACCGTTGCATACATCAACCATCAAGGTGGTCTACGCTCCCGTCGGATGTCGCAGCTCTCCCGCCACCTCCTATTATGGAGTCAGAAGCATCTGAGGTCGCTTCACGCCATTCACATTTGAGGTATCTACAACCAGACAGCCGACGAGCTGTCCAGAGCACAAGTGCTCCCTGGAGAATGGAGACTCCATTCCCTGACAGTTCAGCTCATTTGGGAGAAGTTCGGAGCAGCACAGGTAGACCTGTTTGCTTCTCCAGAGACCTCTCATTGCCAGTT
>JAUCNO010000888.1:1703-16513 GCA_032353835.1 Enteromius viviparus | reverse complement strand
GATGACGTCCCAACTCATCATTGGCTGATTCTACACACTATTCAGAGCCGTCACGCTTAGGGCGTTCCCATAGCGTCTCGTTCCTGAAAAGGAACAATGCATTTATTTAAACAATATTACATGCCCTCACAGTAGTGCTGCCAGTATAGTATTGTAGAGCACTGGGAAGACAGAGACATGTAACAATCACACAAAAGGGTTGAAATGATAAAATTGACTATTTACCTTATTCTTATTGATGTGATGCACCTCTGTCTGAAAATGGATCGATTTTAATTGAATGTTTTCTTTTTTGAAAAGTTTTTTCTCTATTTAGGCCACTGATGAAGAACAGGCAGTGACTGGGATGAAAGCCTGGTCCAACAAAAGAAAAACCTTTACCCTGAACTGATGCAACAGTGGTTTTAAGGGAAGACAATGCCCTGGATAATGTAAAAGATGTCACAAACCTTTGCTGTGCTGATGGAACTTTATCATATGCTAAAGAGATCATGAAAATTGGCAGCAATGCATCATCAGTATTCACGGACTATCAAGCAAACTGTAAGTGTATAATTTGCAAAAACAAAATGCTAAACGCTTGTTCTGTGTTGTTTAAAAGAAATTGAGTTATGCACATGCTCTTTCTTTTTGCACGTTCTTTCACATATGCTTCTGTTTAATGTTATAATATCAGTGTTTATATTGTGGTTTATTTATGTCATGCCAGAATAGTTTATAAAGAACTTACCTATTAACTAATTTCATTTTTTTTTGTGTAAAAGTGTTTTTATATATTTTATACAAAATATAAAATTGACCAAAAAAGTTACATTCTACTGTACTATTTGACATCTGCAAGACATGTTTTTTAGTTTTTTTTTATTTTTTTATCTGCAATCGTCTACTATTAAATGTCAAACAGACATCTATTAGATGTCTTGAAAATTTTTATGATTTAGAATGAATGTAAAACTGACATCTGAGAGACGTCTGCGAGATCTTTGTAAACAGCAGATGCTTTCCAGATGAAGATCTTACCAAAATAACCCAAATTGGGTTGTTTTTAACCTAGCAGTTTTTAGAGTGTTTGTTGTTCATATAAGAAATGTTTGAGTTTGTTTTGAAGGATCTGACTTTTTAAAGCAATGCAAATCCGTGTACAATCTGAGACCTTGTGAACATATTTAGAGGAAACCTGAGATGTCTTTTCAGAAGAACAATCTGAGAAGCACGAGACCGTAATTGCTCTTTATTCACTCGTGTCGCTCTCGTCTACGAGAATGGATTGAGATGTTGAGGAGATCTCATTGCTATTTTTTCTTTCCTCTGGGATGTCCAGTCATCGCTACACCCCCGTGTTTACCGTGTGGTGTAGACTGAGACTGAAGCGCTTCTCCCCACTCAAAGCTTCACGCTCGCATTCATCCAGTGGTTGGTGTGGGATCCGCGCGCGTCCTTCTCCCGCAGCATCATTATCATCATCCTCCTCATCAGCAGTGCTCGTCATGGAAACCCGTCTTCCTCATTCAGTGATGTGATGCGCGCTCGCCGTTTGTCATCATCAGTGTCGGCGGTGGCGGACGGAGCGGACGGACGGCAGCGGATTCTTCTCTAGAGGATGTACCGTGTTACTGGAGGGAAACGGCGGAGACTCTTTCCGGGGGCCCTTCCGTGAGAAGCGAACGAGGACGGAGCGGATAGACGCGGATTTTTGACTCGATCTGTACGGTGAGTGAACCTGACACAAACGCTGACATGCTAAACATGCGCCAAAATGAATGACACACGCATGTATGCGCGGGAAAGCGCTGTCAAACACGCATGTAAATTTCTGCTGCATCGGGTCTGACGCATTTTGCAGTTGTCTGTAAGCCAGGGGCCAAAGCTGGAGCTCCATTCAGTCTCGGTGCTTAAGTTATTCATTTAGTATGCGTTTATTTATTTCTTTTAGCTTTCAGATTTATGCGAGATTTTCTTGGGCATCTTCAATGACATTTGTTTTTTACAAGGCTGTTCTTTAATGATGTGTTAAAGTTGTTTCATTCCATTAATTGACTTTGTATGCATGTCAATTGGCGCACATCTAAGGCATTATGACACTACATTTAGGTAAATATGCAAACTTAGAGTCTTTTTTGGCTGTAGTTTGTCTGAAATACATCACGGTTAACTCTTTAATGTCTGCGTAGTTACTGTACCAGATGCTGAGATGTTGGTTGGCATGGTTTTAAAGTAAACTGTCAGTTTATGTTAAGATATTTTGGATTTTTTTTTTGACACACAATATTGCCTCTAATACACAATTGCTTTGGCTTCTTTAGTGTTAGTGGCACATTTAATTAAATTAGATGTACTGTAGATGTGTCGTAGGTGCTGATTATACGTGAACTGACCTTAAAAATGGCCTTGGCTTACATTCCTAGGTTCTTTCAGACATGTAAATGTTTTACTTGAATGAAAATGGACTTTTTGAATATTTATATGTAGACTGTCTAGCTGTGGGTGTTTAGTATTTGCCTGCATTGTCTGAAACGCATCATTAACTCTTTAATTGTTTATGGAGATACTATAAGAGAGACTGTTGTCATAGTATCACGGTAAACAAACAGTTCCTTTCATAAGATGTTAATTAACTTATTTTGTTGATACTGTACCTTGTAAGATATACTGTTATTTGGTTGTCATGGTATCAAGCTAAACATGTCCTTTGAGAAGGCATTTAGTGCATGGCAAGATATTGCTTGTCAAGGTACTTAAAGGGGTAGCTCACCCAAAAACCAAACACTGTCATCATTTACAGCACCCGCACTCACTTTTTTCGAAGGACAACAAAACATTTTTATGCCACAATGCCCATCTGGAGTGACAACATCTGTTAAGCTCCAAAAATGTATGAAAGTAGCCTAACATAAACACTCAAAATACTGAGACGTAAACCTAAGATGTATGTATTTGAATAACTTTAAAATTTCCCCTTTAAAATTTGTTTGGATTGTGCTAATATATCATTAACAAACTAATGTTATGTGATGCATATTGTTCAGTCATGATATTTCTGTAGCAGCTAATGAACTGAACGTGTTTTAAATATCTTAAGTATCTTCAGTGTATCATCAATAAATCCAATCCATTACTATTATAGTCTTCTTATGCCAGAGTTAAGTCTTTTAACTTTTTTGTCAGTTTTGGAAGATTTTAAAGTAAGCAGTTCTTGCGACCTAACTTCCACTGTGGAAATACAAATAGAGTAGATGAAAGAAATTAGTTCCATTGTTGAAGGAAGGCAGTGCCACAAGTACAGCATGATCTCACAAAAATTCATACATGTATTACAAAGATTATTTCTATATCGTATGTATGAGTGGCCAAATTTCTATGAATTTGTACAAATGACCTACACCTAACCCTGCCTCTAAACCTACCCGTCACTGGGGTTTTAGACAAATCGCAGAGAATCGTACAAGTCAGGTCATACGAATTTGTATGAACCTAGTAAAATTTTTACAAACTAGTCGTGAGACTGTGTTGCATAAATATGCTAAATAGACCCCACCTCATTTAAAAATTGATTTATACTACATTGGGTCCCAAAATGGCGCACCTGAATGGCCTTCAATTTCAGTCTATTATGTTGAAAAATACTCATTTTGTTTAGGTTTTAAAGTTAAGGCTATATGAGATTAGGGTGAGCAAATAATGACATCTAAATAAAAAAATGTTTTGGAACCATCCCTTTAAGCTATCATTACAGTCCTATTTTCTCAACCTCACAGACAAACAGAGCAATTTTGTCTCGTTTGAAACAGAATTCCAGACCTGTTTTTTAACTTGGCTTTAGGGCATCTTTTACTGCTGGTTGAAGCCTGAGAGACACAAACCGCTGATAGATTCTCTTTTTGTCACTAAACTGTAAGCAAAAAGCAGTCAGCGATTGATCGCTGCGTCCCACAGCTGCCTGATTCAACACATATTTAGGGCTTTTCTCCCCCCCAGATGTTCCATCCTGGTGCTGGCGGGTCTCCAGTTGGCTGGGATTGGTTCTCTCCGCAGGTTTCTGACGGGGTGAGCGGCCGCAGTTGGGCGAGACCTTCCTTAATTAAAAGCCTGTTGTATCTGCGGGGGGTTTGATTGATTGCGCTTTTGGGTATTGTGGCAATTCTAAAGACCGCGCGGAGGGTGTCGCTCAGCTCTGCAAAGGACTTGCGAGAATACATCAGCATTTAAAACAAACACCACGGTTCGTCTCAATTAGCGGAAGCGCGGTTTGGTCATCTGCGCAGTTTAGATGAAGACGGCCTCGAATCTGAGCAACGGTGTCACTCCGCCATACAACCATTAAATGACAGCCGCTTTTAATGAAACACTTTAAATGTGTGATGTCAACGGGGATTTATGCTTTGGCTGTGATGCAGGATATGCCTCAAACAGTGCGATCAGCATCCGAAAGGAACCTTTTACACACCTGCCAAAGTCATGCGGATGGAGAAATTTGCTAGCTATAAAGAAGCATGACTTTATTTTGATTTTTTCTTCAAAAGGATGTTTTGGGCTGTTGACTTTGGAGTAACTTGCATAGTAGTATTCACTCACTAAAGCTGCATGTTAAATAAAACAATACAGTAATAATGTAAAATATTATTAGCATTTAAAATAGCTGTTTTACATGTAATATGATTTACTCCTGGTTGAATTTTCAGCATTACTAGCCTACTCCAGTCAAAAATCATTCTAATATGCTGATAAGCTGCTCAAGAAACATTTCTGATTCTCATCAATGCTAAAAACAGTGAAACCTTAATACACTTTTTCTTCCTGTTATGAATGAAAGTTCAGAAGATCAGCATTTGCATGAAATCATTTGTAGCATTATAAATGTCTTTACTGTTACATTTGACCAGTTTAAATGATTCGTTTGTTTCAAAAACAACAACCTTCAACCTGCTGCATTTACATTTTTAGATAAAATCTTGATAATAACCCATCTGCTTTGGTTAGAAGATGTGCTTTCTTCAGTAGATGGTTTGAATCGGTGAAGGTCAGACTGTCATCTTACAGTTCAGTTTAGGTCATATACAATATTGCCAACTGGCTAGTAGCAGTTTTTACTCATATTTTCCATTTGGGAAGTGTTTATTTGGACGTTGTGTTCAATGCTTTGAAATGAACAGCACACCAGTGTTAAATTAATTTTTTAAAAGATGCCATTGCTGTCTGTACGTATTGCATTGTTTGAATGCAGCTGCATTACTGGGCCATAAAAAAATTTAATTCTATAATGTCAAAACTGCACCAATAATTGAAACATTTTTTTGGTGTGAGTTTAAAGGAACAGTTCACACAAAAATAAACATTTGTGGAGAGTGTATTTATTGCCCTTGTCATTCAAGATATATGAGTTTGTATATTTCACAGATCTGAAGAAATGTAGCATACAATCACCTGCTCAACAGTGGATCCTCTGCAGTGAATGGGTGCCGTCAGAACAAACAGCTGATAAAAACATCACAATAATCCACATGTAACAAATCCAGTCCATCGGCCAATGGCTTGAGAAGCCAAAAGTTGCATGATCTTATCCACCATTAACATATTTTTACCTTCAAATCATTGCTTTGGCCAACATGTGTTTTTTTTTTTCTATTTAAAGCAATGAAATGGTATGGACTCATATTTTGGCCTTAATCATGGATTTGTTTCTAACAAACACACAGCTTTTCACTTCTCAAGATGTTAACGGATGGACTAGAGTGGTGTGGATTATTATTATTAGCTGTTTGGACTCATTCTGACGGCACCCATTCATTGTACAGTTCACTAAGGATGCACTTAATTTTGCTTGCTGATGTTTCGAATTCTGATGTGTAAAATCAAACTTGGAAGTGTCAGCGTTCACTGTTTAGGGCTTATTGTCATTCTGCTTATATAAAGGAAAGCAGAAAACTGGATTTGAATTTGATGGAACAGTGAGAAAAATCAATGCAGGCATATAAAGCAGTTTGAATCTCTGAACTGGATGCATAACGTCATCTGTTTCTCTGGAGGTGAGGTTGTTTTGACACATTCAAAACAACTGAGATACAATGAAAGTTTGTCTTGCGCAGATCATACAGCAGTGCAGTAAGCCTCGGTTTTATAAGCTCTTTCTTCTTTTGTCCTTAATAAAGCATCTACATAAGGTGATGTGTTTTTGATGAAGTTTTATTGTTGTCGTTTAGCATGCAAATGCAACATCCAGTAAAGCTCGTTTCCTCTCACAGTTACAAGCCTGTCGATGCGCGTCTTGTGTTGAGGAAAGAGGCATTAATCTGCTGTCCAATCAGACAGACCCAGTGTTACAGCATCATAAGAAACCTTGCATCGAATATTTTATTATCGTGACAACAGTCACATGCGACACGTTTTCTTTGTTAACCGCTCTCAAAGGACCTGAGAGGAACACAGCTGTAAAGGGGCTTCAATGAGAATGTATAGGCCGTCCCTGCTGTGATTATCAGGTGAAATGAATGACCTCATAAGTGTCAGGAGTGATTGATTATTTACATCAGAGAAATGGAGCGTTAAAATGTGAAGTAACAGGGTCTTTTGTGTTGACCGGTGCTCTGGTGGGGGGATTGTGGGTGTTCATTATATATCAATATAGCTTTCCATTTTGTGTACAATAAACACATATGGTCAATAAAATTATATATATATATATATATAAATTGCATTTAATATTTATTTAATTAATTAATATAATTATATAATATTTACATTATAGTACTATTTCTTTAAGATATTTAAAATAGCTATTTATTTATTTCAGGTTTATTTCACTGGGACAATGCACATCAATAATACATAAATGTACAATGTGCTAAAATTAGCCAGAAGGCAATTCTACATCTGCAGTACCTGGACTGATGGTAAAATTGTCACCCTAAAAATATAAAAGAATTAATCAAAGCATAACAAATACATACTTCAAAAAGTACACAATTCCAAAAAAACATTTACATCCACTAAAATTACATATAGGACCAACAGATCAATTTGACATTAATACCAGTAAAACACATACACAATTTAACTGTCAGACAAAATAACCAATGTATCACTAATCCATAATATCAATATGCAGGCTAAGACAATAGATTGTTTTTTATGTGATTTTTTTGGGCAGGTATAGGCCTTTGCTGATGGTCCAAAGTTAGGTTATGCTAGACCAGATGTAGTTCGATAAACATGCTCCACTTATACAGCGAATCTATTTTAGAGCGTCATCTCAATACTCAAAGTGACATCATGCCAAGACCAGGAACTGATGCGGCTAATTGGAAGATTTACCAACGGTGGCAAGAAGACTCAGGCAAAATGTCTGTTTGTAACCTTTGCGGAGACACAAATAAACGCTATTAGAAGTGAAAATGCTAAGATAACCATTGGCGTAGTGGTACATTAATAGCCGAGGAGCCTTCACAGCAATTACTTTCACATTCATGCTTGTTTTAAGACATTTCTCCACAGGCTATTCTCACTTAACTCAATATATGCAAAGTTATTTTAATAATAACAGAAACCTTTGGGTGCTAAGCACGCTACTTTATTAAAGACTAAATATTTGATCTACAATAACTAAATTATATATTTGACTGAGTGTATCCACATTTTATGTCTTTATTTAATGCAGAAGTATAATTTATCCAGATTGTTGACTACAAAAAGAATTGATGCTAAAAATATGCAGATTTTTTTTATTCTTGTACAGCCGACACATGGCTATTTCCGAATCCTGACCCCATAAAAAGCTCATAAAGGTGACTGAAAGCAGCTTTTTACCTTCGTAATGTGTATTTGTTGTCCTTGAGTGTGGATGTATTTTTAGAGAGGCCACTTTTACACCAGGGGCCTTTTGTAGAGAAAATGACAGTTATATTTTCCATCTAACAAACACTTTTACAGTAAAGCGGTTCAAGATAAAGAGAAATAAGATCTAACAGGAGGAACCATGTATTTGGAGAGTCGTGCATGAGTTTATTTACAGATTGGATGTGTCATGTTAACTAGATATACTGTACTCTGATTGGTAGATGGCCAATATTGTTATATTATACTGCATTTTCCAGAATATAAGCAACTTGTAGAGAGAGAGCTGCAGAGATAGTTTCAGTCAATATGTTTATTTTTTTGTTTTCGTAAAATTTTATTCTATGATATAAATCAGTAATAGATTAGTTGTGATTTTTTTAACGCATTTACTTGTATTGAAAACAGCAGTTGCTAAAAGTGTCCAAATAGGTCTACACAGGACAGGTATAATCTTTTCTACTAAGTAGTTGTTTTCACAGCCTCATTGTGTTTGTAATTACATTGCAACTATTATAACTAAAAGGGAACATGTTTGAGCAAAGACTGAAAGAGTTGGCTGAATCGTAATAGTGTAGTAGTATAGTAATAGTGATGTTGAAGTCATGTGACTGTGCTGTACTTTGTTTGTAGTCTGCGTTTAGCTTTTTACTTCTACCGATTGCATTTTGACTTCAAAGTTTTGTTATTTGTGAAGATTATTATGAACACAGTTTGTAAGAATCATACATTTTGTTGGTCATAGAGCTTATTTTCTGCAATAATCCAAAAGCCATTGGTAAATTCTATTGGGTTTTTGTCAAAGGAACCAGGGGGATGCTAACTTTAGGTCTGGCCCACAAAATTACATCAACATTGCAGCGCTATATAAGACCCTGATTTGTCGATGCCAGATATTGTTGTATAGCCAATCATAGTATCCATATTATGTATCCAGAATATAAGTCAAACGTTTTATCATTTAAACTAGTGAAATTTATATTTCTTTACTTTCAATACACCTTAATGCAGGCTAGGGTTGGGTCGATAGACCATGCCATTGTCCATCGCCGATGCTGAGTCCGCCGCAGCGCACCACTGATGCTGGCGAGCACGGTAAATCATTTCCACGAGAGGAAAACAGATCTACATGCGAAGAAACTGGGCCCACAAGGCCATTTCAAACCCTCGTGCGCACTTGATATGTCATCCGCACACAATTCAAGGACTCGTGCGCGATCATTCCTGTGCTCGATTCTCTCTCACGCGAGTTACAACTAAACAACCCCTCCATACAACCGATCCCAACGATGACGATGTAAAAGTTTAGCTGTTTTTACCCCTATTTATATCTCAGTGCACTAAAAAGCGACTCCTATGAGACTTATCTTTTTCTAAACAATTTTTTTTTTCTCAGATTCACTTGTTTTCTTTAAAAATGGGGAAATGAGATGGCTCTCAAATCGCGTACTCCAAGAGGAGTCAGTGATATGAATGGAAATGTTAACGTTTAGCTTTCTCCAGGTATTGTAGAGCTCCACGGCTTTGATCTTAGGTCAGTTTACTTAAGTTCTCATCATATTCCTGGACTATTTGTCTCCATGACCACTGCCCATTGTACAGCTCTTGTGCTTTAGGACATTTTCTGTCAGCCCTGATCTCTCATGTTGGTTCTTTTGAGCCCAGTCTGGCCTCACTTTTGTGGCTTGTTCGGTAATAAGAACGTTTTGAGCTCATGAGGGACGGACAAGGCACTTAATTTACTATCATTTTCACGTGACAATCCACCTGATGTTCCTCTCGGAGCAGGTTGTGTTAAAGCTGGTGGAGATTAGTCGCCGTTTCCATTCACAGAGTCGCGGCCCTCACGTCACCGTTCCCGTTCTAATTCAACTTCCTCATTATTTTAGTGTCTTGCTAGCAGAATGAGAAAGAGCGACAGAGAGGGAGATAAGGAGAAAGCATAAGGAGAGACAAATGGAGAGCAGATTGTTGAAGTTTAATTGAATCCATCAGAGAAATGAAGGGAGCCGGTGGCGCATTTATAATATGAGATTTGCATGTCTCCCGTGTTTGTCATGTTTGACAGCGATCGCGTCCCTGTGTTCATTTTTAGACAGAAGGACCACGCGATAGCTTCCTGTAAGTGACCCGCGTGCCTCTGAACTCGTCCAATCAAACCCCAGCAGAGCGCATTCACCAACGCATTTGCGTGTAAAAAAAAGCAACACCCACCTCAGGGGACGTTTAGTCTCCCCACAGCTACTAATGACGCCATTTCCCCGGGTAATTAATTAGTTTCCGAGCAGAAGTGATACGGAGTGTGGTAATACCAGATGTTTGTTCTATTTACTACTGCACAGTTGAAAACGGCAGCAGTCTGTTGGGGTGTTCCTAATTGTGTAATTGTGCCTTCAGCGATAAAGATGACAAATGTTTCTGTGAATGTTGGCCCCCTGGAAGGGCCCTTATCGCATTATGAAGACAAGCGCACCAGCAGGACTAAAGTTAAAGCTCATTTGTTTGGCCCTGCTGCATTAACTGCACTAAAACATGCAAACTTTTTAAAGTTCAGCTGGGTGTAAAATGCCAGTGTTCAGGTCTGAAATACTATATTACTTTTCAAATATAAAGTTTTAGTTCACATTAAAATGTAAATTCTGAAATTAATGACTCACTCTCATGTTGTTCCAAACCCATAAGACCAAAATCAAGATATTTTTGATGATATCAGAGAGCCATCTGTCCCTCCATAGACACCTATACAACTGAAATGATCCAGATCCAGAAACGTAGTAAATAAATCAGGAATACAGGACATGACATCAATGGCCCAACTGCAATTTTCCAAGGGTGAGTAATTAATAACATAATTTTCATTTTTATGTGAACTAACCCTTTAAATTTGAACTATACTGCAGGAATGACAAGTTAGCATTTTTAGATGTTTGCTACCATTTTTAAATATTTAAAAATGTTCTGAGAACTTTCAAAAGTCTCTCCAAAATCGAATGTTCCCTTAACATCTGCATAACCAAGATAACATGTCTCTGTAATGTTGTAAGGAATCCTCAGAGACAGTTGGATCCATTTGCGGCTTTTTGGTCAAACAGGCAATGGTCGTAACACAGATAAACAGAAGTATCAGAGGCAGTAATCGTTGTCGAAAAGGCAGGCAGAAGGTCAGGACAGGCAGCGAGAATCAAAAACCAGAATACAATCCAACATCAAACCAGAATAACAATCAGAATATAACGCTTAGTAATGACACCGTGGCAATCAAGACTTCTCATCGAACGATCGCGAAACTCTCGTATTTATAGTCCATGGAATAGCAAACACCTGTGAGCGGAGATGAGCAAGGTACGTGGGTAAAAAGAGTCCGGGTAGGAACGTTAAAACTCGGGAGAAGGTTCCCGCTGCTGAGTTCAGGGAAGAGCCACAGAGGCGCGGCTTGTGACAAATGTTTATTGGAAAATGTTTAGAGTAGGCTACATTCAGAAATAATGCTTTCATAACTCAATGAGAATGATTAACTCAATGTTATAGACCTTATTGGCCTGTTCACATAATCAAAAAGAGATCGAAACTGAAATTACTTCCAGTTCATTAGTCACAACTGAAACTGAAGGTGAAGTTGAGACCATTGCATTATAGGATACAGCCATTCTTTGCATAGTGCAGATACTGTATGTTAAGGTTCTCTGTCCAATCGCTGTTGAATAAAGAGGTGCTGTACTGTGCTACATTTTCTAATTGGAAAATTTCTTCTTCTTAGACAGACAAGCTCTAAAAAGTAGAGCATGAAGCAGACAGAACAGCAGCTGGGCCTTTGGTTTGCTTGAACAGCCGTGTTCCAGTACCAACCAAACGTCGCCAGCACCGCTCAGATGAAATTCAAGTGCTTAAATCCCTCTGCGAAGTACTTCTTTCCCTAATATTTACATTTAAATGCATTCGTTTGTCAGATAGCGGCTTGCTGTTGGTGCATACAGCAAGAATGTGCCGTTGATGCAGTTTAACACAAGTAAATTCATGCCTGGCAGGGCCAAAGAGCTAAACGTTCGGGAGAATCCAGCAGACTTCGCTATAAAAAGCCAATCTGGGATTTAACAGCGGTCTTTGTGTCTCATTGTCCTGGAATAACGGTGCAGTGAGATAAAGAGCACAATGAAGGATCCTGCTAGGTTAGAAGAATGCTAGTCAGCAGCACAATGTAAAGGCTATATTAACGCGGGAGGAATTGTCATGAGATACTATTTCTGAAGAAATCCTTATAGGATCACGGGGGAAGAAATAATTAGTGGTCTTTTATAAATTAATGTGTGTTGGCTGTAGACTTTACTCAGTTCGAGCAGATTGAAGATATCTGAAGAGGTCTGGGTGTTGTGTATGTATAGTTTACATTAAAAAAAGAATTGATAATTTTAGATGTGTTTATAAATCAGTGTAATGAACTGAAGCCTGGTTTTGCCATGATTTTATCTATACTTGTCATTATTGAGTGACAGATTGTACTTTATGACCCCACTTAAAAGTCATAATGTAATGCAAATGTGTTTGTGTGACCATACTGTAGCTCAGCTTTTTTTAATTAATTTGCACTTTTCTAAACATTTTTTCTCTCTTACATAAAGAAATAGATTTATAAATAGATTCTAATGAATCAGTTCATTCAAATGTTTTAACCAGTTAAAAAAAACAACACATAGATTTGTGTCCCTGCACAGATGCTAGCATGACATTTTGAATGTGTCTTATTTTTTTATTTTTAATGATATATTATTGTATTATGTGAAATAGCGTGCAATAATTAAGCAAAACTATTTATTCAATGAAATGTATATCTAAATGAAGTGCACTGTAATACTAAATAATAATAAATATAGTTTAAGCTAGTTTTTTTATTTTTAGATTTTCAGTTTAAAATTTACATTTTAGATATGTAGACATGTTAAGTTAAATTTCATTCTATAGCATTATTTCTATTTTAGATTGAATAATTTTTGTTCAACTTAACCGTATTTTCACTAGTTCACAGTTCCTCATTAAAATTAAAATAGAAAGAGTGTGTTTGGCTTGCTTTCAGGGGAGGGTGGGAGCTTGGCGGACTCCGAGCGCTAGGGATTTTAACCCCCGGGCAGCGAGGGTTGGACGGAGCTCAGCGTCCAGCTCGATCCCCGAATGCCCCTCCCCGGGAGTAGATGAGATCTATGTGTCTAAGACTAATATGGAGCTTAATGATATCGATTGAGGCAAACATCTACATAGTCAGAATAAGTATTAGAGAGATTGACGTGAAACGTTGAGTTTATGGTTTAAATGCAAAGACAGTTTCTGTAAGTGGCGAAGTCACTAGAAATTAGGTGTCCCCAACTAGTGGTGAAAGGGGTGGTGGAGGGATGCAAAGAACGAGATGCCGGAGAAGGGATGTTAGCTCTATTTAAAAGGAGAATCTCTTAACTCTGATAGGATAATCGGATAATAGGCTAATTAGGGAATGAGGCATCAGCTGAGGTTAATCATTCGTTCGTGCTCCTCCCAAAATTTGTTTATATTTAAACATCATTTATTTTGATTGTCAAGACAACATTTCTAGTTTAGGTTTTCATCTATTTTTTTGTTTATTATTATTATAATTTTTTTTTTTTTACATTTTATTTTCTGTTAAATTTCAACGTACTTCTTTATGATTATTTTTTATTATTATTTAAATAAATAAAGTTTTAATTTTTAGTTCAGAACAGCAATGGAATAATATGTTTGCTAGGTGTTTTTCAGATGACTAAAGCTGTGACATTCTGTTCCTGTCCTGTCGTGTCTCCCCCGCAGTCTTTGTGATTTTGGTTTTTCCCTCATTAGTTTGATTGTTTCACCTGTTTTGTACACCTGCCCTCACTTTTGTCTTTGATTTTTTATGTGTTTAAATACCGTTGTCTTTTGTTTGAATTCAGGTCTTGTTAATGTAATTTAATGTTTGTAATGTTCCCTTGCTCGTGTGTTTTTGCTGCTGCCACGTCAGCATTTTGGTTTTCTCTGGAGTTGTTGTAATTAAACGTTTTGCATTTACTCGATCGTGTCCGTTGCTCTCTGTCTCGTTTGGAGACTCCACACGCCTGCCGAAGAGTGTTACAAAAGCTCACTTTATGCCATTGTTTAAAATCCTTTAGGATTGAACTTGTCAGACTGTACAAACATGATGATCATGTCACACTGTGGGATCTCAGTTATTAATAGTGTACGGCAATCAAGGCGTGTTAAAAAAGGTTTAAACAAAGTTAAAACAAAGTTTTACATCAACCTATACATTATTAAGTGACCAAGAGCTGCATTGCATGTGAAAAAAAATTTAGATTGGGATGAAAAGTATATGAGCTGCAGTAAAACCAGCGTATTTAAGAAGAATATTATAAGCAGCACCACACATCATAGCAAAGGCAACATATCAGATGAATGTGATGAGTGGAGGATGAAAGCACAGGAGATTATGGCATACACTGTAAAACTTTTCTCTGTAAATTTACAGTATAATACTGGCAGCTGGGTTGCCAGCCACATTCTGTTTTTTTACAGAACCGCAACTGTAAACTACATTTACAGTATTGTACTGTAGTTGATAGATACAGTATCATGCTGTAATTTAATTTTTTTTACAGTGGTACTGTAAACAAGTAAGTTTTACAACATGTTACCGTTATACTACCTGCTATATATATATATAAACTCTGCTTTAATTGTTTCCGACAGTTTGAGTTTTAATTAGTATTCACACAGGGTTAGTAATGTGAACTTACATCATTCAAGCACACTGAGAACGATTATGTCTTAATACAAAACAGAAAACATTATAAATAACTTTTTTAAATTTTTGACTTAAATCGCTGCAGTTCAGCATCAACTAAGACAAATAAGAGCTAAAAGCTCATCACTGCTTCAGTTCCTGTTCGTAAATAAAGCAGCAGAACATCAGTGTTTGTGTCTCATCATTGACTGAAGCACAGACT
>JAUCNO010000887.1:45383-57917 GCA_032353835.1 Enteromius viviparus | reverse complement strand
GCTGACTTAAATGAGGAGGAAGGGCCACAATCTCTGGGTTGGTTGCCATGTTTCCTCACATTCTTCTTCAACTAGCTTAACTTTTGCAGGCAGGTGTCACATGATTGGAAAGGTATTCACGTGGTGTGTCGCGATTCTCCCTTATCACACCGTGACACAGGATCGTGGATCTGAGTGTCACGATTTCGGTTTCATATCGCGAATCGTTACAGCCCTATTAAGTATATATAAATATAAACACATGCATGTATATATTTAATGAAAACATGTTATGTTTATATATTAAATATATTTAGATATAATATAAAAAATAAGAAAATAAAATGTATAAATGCATTAATATGTAATACTATCAAAATATACACTGTTCGTGTGTGTTTTAATATAAATACAATAAATAAACTTAGCATAAACACATTTATTATGTAAAGAAAAACTTTTATTTTGGATGTGATTAATCGCGATTAATCATTTGACAGCACTAGTTTAAATCTGAAAAATTTTAAGCACAAAACAAAAATGTTAAAAGACCGTATCTATGATTGTCGTCTGTGTGTCTCAGGTACTGCAGCTGTGAGGAGTTTGCCGCCGACGCTCAGCTGGTCTTCAACAACTGCGAGCTCTTCAACGAGGACACGTCGGAGGTGGGCAAGGCCGGGCACTCCATGCGGCGCTTCTTCGAGAGCCGCTGGGCGGAGTTTTACGAAAACAAGGACAAATAGAGACGCTGCCCTCTGCTGCATGGGAGGAAGCGCTCGCACGCCACGTCTCTCGTTACTACTAAAAACGCTGTCTGGAGAGCAGTCCTCTGTATGCATACACCTGTAGATATATGTATAGATTTGTTCTGTTGGTTTTACAAGTATCTGTTTGTCCCTCACCCACCTTAAAGCATTTCTTTATCACCTAGTATTACGGCGTATAAACGTCTCCTCTTTATTCAGCTTCGTCCGAGTGGAAGTACTTCTTCAGGACTTGATCGGGTCACACTTGATGTCACGTGTCGCAGACACACCTCTATCAGGACCTTCTCACTCTTTTGACCATTTTACGCGAAGCCTTCTGCTCCATAATGTATAGGTCGTGGACCACCCGTGTCCCTTTGATTGAAAATGTAACGTGCTTTCAAGACTAGAAGCAATTTCCTCAGTATATTTTTATTATATGCTATATATACACTTAAAGACAGAAGAAAAAAAATAGTCGGGATTATTTAATAGCAATAGACTGTAGTGAATCTGTACAGACCACGTCGTAGAGAGATGTATAGGTGACTCATGAAATGGCCAGTAAACATACTATATCACGTGTAACTCATCACGTCTCTTGCTTGTAGAGTATTGGTCTTATAAACTGGAGGGTTGCCATTTTTACTAGGGTATTTTTTTTTCTGTCATGCCCCCTCTCCTCACTCCTTAAACCCAGAAATAAATCAGTGTTCATAAAGAAAGTTTGTAAGAAAATCTGAACGTAACGGCAGAACCGATGCAGCGAAAGGCCGGTTTTAACTTTCTTGTTTTTAAGCTCTGCTAGCTAGATAGCCGTTTTCAAAGCTTTTGCTTGGTGTATGACTATTGTCTGTGGGGATTAAAAAAAAACTTTAGACTCTATTGATATTGGTTTATATGGAAAGGATATGTACGTACTTATGGCAGTATAGTTTTGTTTAGCAACACTTATTTTTCATCGGAACAATATCTTCGCTGTCTCTCCAAGTATGATTGATCTGGTTTGCTCTTGGTTTTCACAAACATGATTTGGTTTCTGAAACCACCACATCCTCAGATGTTTAGACTGTTTTATGTGTTTTAAAGATGTGTGTGTCTGTTTGAACCTGGACCAACTCCCTTAAAAAGGACTTTTATTTTTATTTTTACACTCATCTTTTGACATTAATCATGCTTTCTGAACTGAAAATGCCTTGCATCATTACTGGTGTAGCTGATGCATAAGAACTAACCACCCCCCCTTACAACCTCGCGTTCACAATTTTTCTTAGTGCACTGAGTAGAGGAGCGCAGTAGAGCACACTATTCATGTTTGTTTGCCATGTTTGCATACACTGAACTCGATCCGCGTGGTAGGCAGTGCGTCGTTCACTCTGTGTTCCTCGTCGTACAAAAGGGACATGTTTGCTTCTCTTTTTTTACAGATGGTAAAACCTGAAGACAGTACTAGAAAACTCAACCAAATGTGGTGTCTAGTGAATTTTTAATAATGTACAGTTTTTGTGACTTTAAATTTGTTCCTTTCTATATTTTTAGGACCAATATATCGTTTTTAAGAGGCGACATTAAAATGACCATGTTGTTTCAAGGTAATGTAACACACGTGCATCTGTAGAATGTACTGTAAGCGGAAATAAAACCACATCTAGTAGACGAAAACTTGTCTCTTTAATGTATTTTTTAATTGTATCGGTTTGTTTAAGCAGTATTGCATAAGAAAGGGTACTCCAAAATACGAAGTTATATTTTACACACCATTTACCCTGTCTTAATAATTCTCTATTATATACTCCATATTTTTAGTACATATCTTGCTTTTTTATTTTTGAAGAGAACATGCTGAAGTGTTTTCAAATATATGGAGTATGTTATGGAATATGTCACTTACCCCCATGTCATTACAAACCTGTAAAAAGTCAATTGAAGATATTGGTGACTGTCCCATAATAACATAATTTTTATAAATATATGCAAGTGTTTGTATTTATATAGGCCTATACATAGCTAAACACGCATACGGAAATGTAAACAAACTTATTTTAGATGCAATTAATCACTTAACATCACTAGTTTTAACGCTGTTTTTAACATACTTAGGTTGTGAATCAAACATAGTATTTTGGCTATCCAACACATTAAAATAACATAAGGCACACAAATTTTCAATATCATGCAGAAAAATTTGTTTTGTACACAAAACAAATGTGGTGCTGACCAGAAGCTAGACCCACAGAACTTACAAATGGCTGCGCCCAGGAAAAAGGTGGATAGTTTTAGAAAATATTTCCAAATTCAAGTGCATTAGCCTATTTAGTATTCTAAATAGATGTTTGGAGGAGATTCTTCAGGATGTTAAACGTTAGTTACGCATGTAACCGTGGTTTTGTGAATTCCGGATGACTGCCAGAGGCAGTGGATAGGTCTACTAGATAATCGCTGCGCCAGATAAATGGGTCGAGAAGAAAATATCAACAAAGTCATGACGTAGACCGAGATGCGAGGATATACACCACAGCAACTCGACCCCCAGCCAAGGAATGCTTTCTTGCGCGTTCCGAATGACAAAAAACTCTGCCGGTCATCCAGAACTAACAAAACCAGTTACTTACTAACTAGCATTTAGTTTCATTCCTCCTGACCGCTAGAGGCAGTGCATAGCACTAGTGGATGACACGTACCAACACATTCATGAGGAATGCCACCCACCTGCATCAAAGATGCTTCATAAGGACTGCAGAGCTCATATCATGGAAAGCAGCCACGCTGACTTTGTAGAATTGTGCAAACGTACATGGAAAGGACCAGATAGCAGCTGCACAGACCTCCGCCAAAGAAATTCCCCATAAAGTGGCCCAGGATGAAGAGACGGCCCTAGTAGAATAACAAGTAACACCCACAGGTAAGGGTTGGTTGGTATGGCTATACGCCAACTTTATCACCTCAACAATCAAGCGTGCTAGTCTTTGCTTAGACAAGGAAGCGCCTTTGTGTACTTCACCATAACAGACGAATAACTGATCTGTTCCTCTAAAAGAAGCAGAAGACTGCACATGGGCCTTCAAAGCCCGTACAGGATACAGCAGATGAGACCTCCCCCCACCTGCATCGGAGGAAGAATAAAAAGATTGAAAAGTAGCCAGATGAATAGACTGGTTTACAAACTGAGGTGACAAGACCTTAGGAAGGAAGGCTGGATTAGGCCGAAGAATGACCCCAGAATCCTCTGGAGGAAGCAGTAGATCCCTGGACAGAGCATCCGCCACCTGATTGTCCGATCCTGGAAGACTGCTTTTAATGAAGCCAGTCAGCCTTGAGACCATTTGAGAATCTTGTGAGTTAGTTGTAAGGATGCAAGAGACCTGGTGCAGCCCTGGTGATTCAAATGAAAGACTCTGGATGTGTTGTCAGAACGAACAAGTACATGACGGCCTAACAGATTTGGCAAAGTGTCGTGGCGCTAGGTGCACTGCCTTCAGCTCCAGAACATTGATATATTCGTAGACCTCCTCTGTTGACCAGTGTCCATCAATCCCTCTCTGATTCCATGTTGCCCCGCATTCTGTTAGCGGTTGCGATCACTTCCCGACGAGAAGGTACCGCTCCTAGTCACACTCCAGCCCTCAGAAATGTCACCCGTCTCCAGGTTTTCAGTGCTCTGACACAAACAGAAGAAACAACAATCATGCGATGCCGATGTCTTGATGAGTCTAGCCCCTAAGCTGTTGCTCCACCTCTGAAGAGGCCTGAGGTGAAGTAACCCTTAGGGAATTACGGATGTGGCGGCAGCTAACATTCCCATCAGTTGTAAAGAAAACACAATGGGTATCCTCGCCCAAGTTAACAACTAGAGAATGCTGATGGTCCGATTATGAGACAGTGTGGAAGGCATTGTGACAGAATTGAGCGTCATTCCTATAAAGGTTGTGGTCTGCTCTGGAACCAAATGACTCTTCGTCTCATTCACAGTAAGGCCATATTCAGTATATGTTCCAGAACAATCTTGGTATCGCATAGAGCATGCAGTCTCGTTGGGGCTCAGATCAGCCAATCGTCCAGGTAAGGCAGAATCCTCATGCCCTTTGGACCAAAGAGGAGATGGAGCTGCACTCACAAATCTCGTAAAACACAAGGAGCAAGAGACAGACTGAATGGTAGGACTCGGAACTGATAGGCTTGATGCTAAAAAGCTGAATCTTAAGAACTTCCTGGTGGTGGGGAGCAATAGGAACATGGAAGTAAGCATCTCTTCAGTCCACACTTACAAACCAGTCTTCTTTCATCACACACTGAAGAACATTGACTGTGTGTAACATCTGAAAATAAAGACCCTTTAGAAACACATAGAAGCGTCGAAAATCCAGGATTGGTCGGAACCTGCTATCCTTTTTTGGAACAAGGAAGTACGTTAAGTAAAAGCCGTCCCTGTGTCTGAGAGAGGGAATTTTTTCTATGACTTTTCTTTCAACTACAGGGAACGATTTTCTGTTGAAAACTGCCAGCTTCAGGGTTTCTGGTTTCTGCCCTTTGAACCTGTGAGGGGTCACTGATGTGCCCCCCCTTGATGGTGGCTGGGAAAGGGGTGACGTGTCTGAGCTTCTTCAGTCGCTCTGTGTCGCTGTGGCATCTGAAAATGAGGACCACCATGGTGATGCATCCGCTGTTCTAAGCTTGGGTAGCGCAGATGAGCTGACGTCAATGGCATCCTAAAAGGAGACCGTGGGGCCTGGGTTAACTATCACGTGGCCTCTAACAACTTAATTCTCTTTTCTAACAGTTCAAAAACATTGGAGCCAAACAGATGTCCCGACACGATACGAAGTTCCCTCAGCATCCTATTACAATCTTCAGACAACCTTGCATGAGCGAGCCATACCTGGCGTCGGGCTGTTAGAAGAGTTGCCGAAAGCAATCCAAGTTCACGCGTCAATAGGCCAGTCTGTAGGAACTGAGATACAGAGGCGTCAGCATAGCTCTGCAAGAAGAAGCTGTCTTTCTGATAGCAGTAGCATTGCACAATCCAAGCACAAGTCCGTTAAAGCTTCTTTCAGGTGCTGAATCCCCAAGCACGATGTGCAACGATCGTGTCCGTCATCAGGGAGTAATGTGTTTGGGCACATTTTGCAGTTCAGTGAAGGAATGGCGATATGAGTGCTGTGAGCCATGACTTTGACTACGGTTCCTACGGTTGCACCGTAGGAACTCAAAGCAATAAAAAACATGCACGGGAACTCAGGCTTTGATAAAATCTTCAGATAGAACCGAAAGATTAAGTGAGAGCAGCTGCCTTTGGATATAACCGTTGGGCAAACAAGGCTTGTACGACGGCGAATACGCACCAATTCAATAAATAGGTCAGCAGGGAAACGCTACCTAAGTGTAGCCGAAACCAGCCACTGCCTCAGGAGGTCAGGAGGAATGAAACAGAACTACTTTTGTGAGGAAACAGCTTGCCGCTTACTGACTGATGTTCTGTCTGCTTAATCTTTAATGTGCCTTCCTAGAGAGAACTATATTTGGAGATGATGAAGAAAAATTACTCCCCGGATCTGGAAGCTGTGATTTTTAGAAACGTTTCCACAGCATTAGCATCATGACAACAAATCATTTTTTAAAACAAACGGTGCCTGGTGAAGTGGTAATGTTCTTCAGTGTTCTGTGGAGCAGAGAGGCTGCAGTGTTGTGCTCTTCTTGGCCGCGAGCAGCAGGTGGTCCAAGCGCTTTGTTGTTGCGCGGCTCCCGGAGTGCCGGGTGTCTGCAGCACATGGTGCAGCTCAGGCTGCTGTCTGTCTCAGCTGGGCCTTCTCTCTTTATATAGCTGGGAATACTTGATTTGTGTTGCTTAGAGTCTTACTGTATTTGTTCATTTGAAAAATGAAAAATTTGTTATAAGTAAGCATCCATAAACGCATTGTGTTGTGCCTTTTTACAATTCAGACTTTTTTCTTGCATTTGTGACTTACAAATCTTTTCTTTTCAGAATTGCATGAAATGAGTTAGAACTTTTTTTTAAACTGTGAACTAGTGCAAACGTGTTAATTTTTCAATGTTGCAATTTTCACAAATAATTTAACAAAAAATTAAATAATGTGTAGAGCTACCTAGATGCTTAAATCACACTTGTACCATTGAAAGTGGCATTTATTTGGCACAAGGGTAACACAAGCACAATTATAAAGCTAAAAAGCTATTATTTAATAATTTTATTATTTAATTGTGAATTTAAAAAAGTTGATTTAAAAGTAAATTTAGTACATTAAGGCCCAGTTTCACAGACAGGACTTGGCCTAAATCATTTAGGCCAAAGTTAATTAGGACATTGAAGTAATTTTTAGAAAAAAGAATGACTGGTTTGCAGCTTAAGATAAAACTAATGCATTGAGGTTGTTTTAAGGTCAGTCAATGCAGGTTTCTTTCAGCTGAAACAGCTCAGATTTACATTTTAGTCTTCTCTGTGAAACTAATGGGTTAATGTATAAATTAACATAGTAATATTTAATATTTAACATTGTCAGCTCTGAGAAAAGCTGGAGCATTCGATATTGTTTATTGAAATGAAATAGATTTGTGACTGAAGACTGTCAGGCTCAGGTTTCCAAGCACTCAAAATAATTGTCTTGCTGTAGCTTTATTTTTACTAATAATATAATAATATATACTAATAATGTCATGTTATTATTATTTTTACTAACCCTATTTTAGCCTCCTCTATCCTGCTCTTTTCTAGTAACCCTTAGCTGGCAGTTTGGTGCTGTGTGATGCACTTGTGTGTGGTTCCGGCTGCTCGGTGTGTGTGTACTGTTGGTGTCAGCATTCTGTGTGTGGATAAAAGTTGCTCAGGCAGGTTTCTACACTGTCAAATCGACCTCCCCTGGCTGGCCTATGCCGGGATTAGGTTCACAAAAGAGGGGATCACAGCGCCACAAACCAGCAGTGAAGTGGATTACAGACTGGACACACACACTCCCCTGACCTCTCCAAGGCAATACTGAACTTGGTCTAGTCGGAGAAGTTGAACTTTCACTCTGACCTGCAGCCAGCCGCTACCCCAGGCATACTCACCTCAAGAGCGCTGCTCAGAAGAGCGTTGAGAGATTTTTTTAATCATTATTTGCACGTTCTTCACAACTAAACATCAACCTCAGGTGAAAGAAATTCAAACTTGTCAATGCCCAGATTATATTTCACCCCAAATTAGAATGAAAAAAGTCAAATTGTTTTAATTCAGTCAAAATAAGCATATTCCCACCAACTAATTTTCTTTTAATGAAAACTTACATTTAAAAGTGTTCATAAAGTAGTATTGTATAGGGACAAATAGTTACAGCTACAGTGCCTTGCGAAAGTATTCATACCCCTTAAATATTCCCTTAAATAAGTACCCTTATCTTGAACAGCTGAAATTATTTCTAAATTCTTAAAAAACAAACAAACGAAAAATACCTTTAACTATCTTGACTTAACATTGAATCCAACTCGTAGGTTTAGGAAACATGTAAAGAAACTGGTGAGGACTGAAATATAATTTAATAATTTTCAGACAAATGAAACAATGTTTACCTACTGATGTTTCTCAACAGCTCTGGGCAGCACATGATATTAAGCGGCTGATTTTAATCAGTGTAGACCTGACAAAATATACATTACTCACATAAATGTGCATATTCTTATTTATATGTCCTGCAGTATTGAACCTTTCCAGTAAATTTTAACTAGTGTGGAAATGAAGGCCATTCAAACAAAACTAAGAGTCAGTGTCAACAAACATTTGTTTGTTTGATATTTGTGTGTAACAATCTACCATGGTTTAAAAAAAAATAAAAATACTGACAAAATTAATAAACATCAATTAAAGTTTTTTCGCTATAAAGTTATGATGTCCCATAAAAGTGCTGGGTAGTGTTGGGGGTAATGCATTACATGTATTGCGAGTTACATAATAATATTACTTTAGCAACCAGTAAAGTATCACATTACTTTTTAATTTTAGAGTATTATAACGGAGTTACTTTTCAAAAAACTAACGCCAGTTACTTTGTTTTCTTATTTATTGACTGACGAGTCTCCTGACTCCATGTAGGGAGAAATCAGAAATACAGAGCGTTATGTGAATACAGTGTAGACTAAATATGAATGTGCATTAATTCATCTCACTCTCAAAAAACAGATTTACTATTCATGAGTTAAAATAAACTGCAAACCTGCAATGATTAAATTACATAAATGTATCTAATCTCATTTTATTAATCTTTGCTGCTGACCTTTAATGATCCAGTTCAACCATACTTACATGACTTCAAAAACTTACCATTGTGCTTTATTGTTTTTAATGCAGAAGAGTATTGAACTTTCTTCTCCTGTATTCTACTTTGCAGATGTGAATGTTCTTTTGTTGCATTGATTATTTTTCCTTCATCTGTTTTTTTAGTTCTTATTTATTTATGTTTTTGCTGTACAGTGGTCATGTCTTGATTTGCAATTTCTGTATTGCATTAATTTTGAATGTTTCTCATGGGGATTTAATTATATGTGAGCCTGGAGCACAAAACTAGTCTAAAGTCGCTGAGGTACATTTATAGTAATACAATGCTCAGATCAAAGTTATAGATTTTTCTTTTTTACCGCAAATAGTTATGATATTAAGTAAAGAGCATGTTCCATGAAGATATTTTGTCAATATCATACTGTTGTATTAGTAATATGCATTGCTAAGAACTTTATAGGCCAATTTCTCAATGTTGTTTTGCACCCTCAGATCCTCTCAGCTCTAGCTCAGGCAAATATTGTTCTGTCATAACAAACCATACAACTATGGAAAGCGTATGTTTTCACCTTTCAGATGGTCCGTGTTGTCCCTTTTAGTCTAAGTTAAAGAAAATATGCCTTATAATTCGGCATAACTAGATATAAGGATTTTTTGGCCATATGTATAATTTAAAAATGATTTACTACAAAACAAATAGCAGTTAAGAATTATTAATAGTTAATGTGGTTTGCAAATGGTAAAAGGTGTTTGTAAATAAATATGATCAGAATATCAGTGAGCCTAATAATTAAGCATGCACTGTAAAACACATTTGTGTGAAGCTCTATAAATGAGATTAAATTGAACTAAAGGCCGCTCTCTGTCTAAAGGCCAACAGAAGGTCCTGATTGCATATTTAGCTCATCTGAAACAGGCCACTTAGCATCATAATAGGTGTCATGGCAACTGAATCAGGCTGTCGCCATGGCGATGATCACGGTACTTCACAAGCAGGATGATTAAAGGACAGAAGCGGTGGATAATATATGTGTGCACTTAGGTTTGCATCGGTTTATAATTGAAGGATGTTGGCATTAAAACCCAGGCGTGGCAGACAATGACAAACTTATCAGCCTGCTCTCTATCAAGCAGTGAGAGACCTGTTGCGTCTAGCGACTGCTGCCAAGGGTGCTTGTTGTTATAGTGAATTAAAGCTTCATGTGTCCTTCATGAAGTTCTCCATCATGCTGTGGTGAGGTTTGTGAGCGTGCAGCGGGACGGAGGGAGGCGGAGGGCCTCCTGTAGTGTCCTCCGCTGGAATTAATTAGGCTCTTTCTGACAGAAGACGCCCTTCAGTCCAGCCCATGTCCTCAAACACACACAACATCCGCACAGACACACGGACTATAAAACATCACACCTGGAATGGCCATAAAGGAGGTAAGGACAAATATCTGTGATCGATTGGCAAGGTTTTAATAGAGACTTAAGTTGAGTTAAGGTGAATACAAGTTTTTGTATAAGTTTTTTTAATAAATTGAATAAATGGATTTTATAAGGACGTTACGTCTGCATATCAAAAGGTATTTATTTATGTATTTAATTATTTTTAAAGTTGTTAAATGCAACAAGACGATAACAAAATTCAGATTACAACATATTATAAATATTAACATCATGCAATTTTGATGTTTTTCATTCTAATGTTTTGTTTTTTAACGATAAGCTATTATAATTTTAAATAGCAGTTGAACTCTCTCTCATATATATTAATAATGGTTATATTAATCAGTTATTTATCCTAAACAATTAATTATAATGTATTTATAAACACAGTCGTTAATATACAGTAAAGCTGATTTGAAACAATGTGTATTGTGAAAAGCGCTATACAAATAAATGTGACTTAATGGACCTTATTTATTTGTAAATGTGACTTATTTTATTTATTTAATTCGTTAGTGTCTGCATACGCTGTTTAGCTACTTAAATGTAGTAAAACGTGTTTTAACAGTCTCTGTTAATTGTGGTTTAGATTTAAATACAGATTTGGAAGTTGTCTGCGTAGAGAAATTGTTATTGTATCTTAAATTGCCTTTAATTTTTTATTTACAGTCACCTTAGGTAATGACATTGTAACATTGTGTCAAAAAAATAAAAATAAAAAAAAAATTTGATCACACGATAGGTCATGTTGTCTTAAGGTTGCATAAATATGATCTAAATACAATTAAATAAATAAGAGAATTGTTCATGTAAATGGGTGTTGTTTTTATTGATAGTAAAGCAGTGTATTAATCACAGGTTTAATGTCAGTTATTTCTCTGATCTCAGGAGCTGAGGAGCCGTCAGTTCTGGCAGGGTATTCTGGCAGAGGCTCTGGGTTCCCTGGTCTTTGTATCTGCTGTGCTGGGCGCTTTAGTGCCGGGGCCGGACGGGGCCTCCCCAGGGCCCATTTACCCAGCACTGGCAGCTGGTATGGCGACTGTGGTTCTGGGATATTGCTTTGGTGAAATCAGTGGGGCTCAGGTAAAGAAATGTGATTAGTTGAATGCGTTTCTTGTAAGTGTGGACAATCACAGTCATGGGTTCGTTTCCCAAGAAAAGCAAAACTGTATCATAACAACCATGAGTGCACTGTATGTTGCTTTGAATAAAAGAATCAGCAAAAATAATAAAGACAAATGTTGTTTAAAATTAATTAAAGAATTAATGAAAAGATTAAATACGTGGGAAAGTTCCATTGGTTCCGTTAACAGTAGGTTAAATATTTTACGTGTAACAATAGCACTTAAAAATAAAGTGTTGGCAAAGTTAGTTTGGAGTTAACCATGTGTTCCTGCTGTCAGGTGAATCCTGCGGTGACTGTGGCTCTCTTGGCTACTCGTAAGGTGGATGTGTTGAGGGCTGTGGTGTATCTGATCGCTCAGTGTTTGGGTGGGATCCTCGCGACTGGACTCATGTACCTCTCACTGCCCTTGAAGTCCACGGCGCAGAACTACATCAACAAGGTTCAGAGGTTTTCATCACACAAACATGGTCCTGGAACTACATTAATATGCACCAGATTTAAGAGTCAGGCAATTTTATCAAGGCTGGTTAACAAGGCCTTATAAATGTGATCAAAACCTGTTCTACTGCATCCTTTCCCTTAACATATATGAGTATATGATATTGTATTGCATTGCATGAAATATTTTGCCTCCACAATAAAACTGTAGACATTTAAAAAACATCTCAATTAGACATGTTATCATCAGATATAGCAGGACAACCGATAGTATTGTACTGTTACAAATATCTCACTGCTTTACATTGCAAGCAATCAGAATTGATCATACTTTTTGGTCATATAAATATCAGCATCAGAAACTGAGCGCCAGACAAAGTCACAAAGAAAAGACTGTGCATGCTTATAATTATTAGAACTATTAGGGTAATCTACAGGAAGTGCAAAAAATACGCTTTCACTTTATTTTGATGGTCCCTTTAACTTATTCTGTTGATTATAAGTAGCATTGAACCAACATATCTACTAACTCTCAATAGAGTGCTAGCAGAGTA